>JAOTOL010001603.1:2200000-2490412 GCA_034440575.1 Imbricaverruca yamaguchii
CGGGATTAAGGACGCTGAAAAAAATTATAAAAAAGGAGCCATCAGTGTACCTTGCACGGGCGGCGTTACACCTTTATTAATTTAAACGTCCAACCACTACGCCAATGCCGTTCAATTTTATACGATCTGAATAAAAACATTTACGTTGGAGATACTGTCGAAATTTCGTTTCAATCATAAACAATCTTGATAAAGGTGCGATGAAGACATAATGCGGATATCCGCCGTCTAAAGGCAAAAGGACGTCACAGATTCTGAACACGTTCAGTGCTGCTGTTGCTTTTGTGTTATTTTCCCAGAAACTAGTTGGCAATGAATTACATTATGCTATTTGCACCGGAGCTGACCGAGCATTTCTTTTTTTTCTCTACAATGTAATTTGTTTTAGAGAAATACAGAGAAGTAGTTCTGCCTTTGCTGTTCACATTGCTGATGAGCCATATTCCTGATCGTGCAAAAGCCCCTCGGGCATCACGTGGTCTCCTTGCCAGGCTGGACGAGTACAACAAGGCACTGGAGGCGTTCAAGAAGAAGGACTCGCCCGTGCTCAACATGGACGAGATGAAGACCAACGTGGACTCGCTCGACTGGCTGGGCGACCAGCTGGCCGCCGCAAAACAGGAGCTGTTCGTGAGTGCTGCGCTGCGCCGTGCCGGCCGCTGTACACGTGTGACGCCCTGGCGCCCGTGCAGTGTCCAGGCCGCGCACGGTGTGTCAGGAATTTCATGGCTCACGGGGAAATCGTCGTCGGCAGACGTGCGCGTGCGTGTCGTGTTTCAGAAGGCGAACGGCGGTGCGCATCGTCTTGATATAATCACTTGCAACCCGTAATGGAAATGCAAGGACGCGTGCCGATTGATGGTTGTTTGACGTCGGTTGTTGTTTGACGTGTTTTGGGTCAGTTTTGGCCATTTCGAGATTGTGTGAGAAAGGAAACTGAGATAATAGTGGAGAGAGGGAGAGAGAGAGAGAGAGAGAGAGAGAGAGAGAGAGAGAGAGAGAGAGAGAGAGAGAGAGAGAGAGAGAGAGAGAGGCAGAGGCAGAGGCAGAGGCAGAGGCAGAGGCAGAGGCAGAGGCAGAGGCAGAGGCAGAGGCAGAGGCAGAGGCAGAGGCAGAGGCAGAGGCAGAGGCAGAGGCAGAGGAAGAGGAAGAGGAAGAGGCAGAGGAAGAGGCAGAGCGGAGGGAGAGAGCGAAGCTTACCTAGGATAGCGTTTAGGACGATACAAGTGACATGGATCGAAGCGGTTGTACTTTTCGTGCTCAGAATATTACACCTGCGATTCAAGAATGACACCTTAACTCCATGACAATGCATGCACATAATGTATTCAGAACTCAGTTCAACTGCAGTTCTTGCATTTGGAACCACCTCTCGCATATACCCACAAAACGGAATTGCGGTGCTATTGAACATGATTTCCCGTCTGCACTGCGATTCGTGGGATAATAGCCCATGTTGGACTGGTGCGATGGGATTAACCGCCGCCCTGTCTGCCGCTGCACCATCAGGACATCAACGAGGAGGAGCGCCTGCTGGAGTGGGAGATCTCGCCGTACCCGCTGGTGCAGCACATGCTGACCTTCAAGGATCCGTACGACAAGCTCTGGAAAACCGCCTACGAGTTCCATCTCAAGTACGAGCGGTGGTATAACGGTGAGTGTCCTGTCTCGCTGCTGGGTAATCGGCTGGAGTGAGTTGCCTCGCTTTTCTCCGGTGAGGATCTTGAGTCTGGTTGATGCCAACTCTCCAGCCAGTGTCGACCCGGTGCGAAGTCATCGTTCTGGAAATAGGTTTAACGATTTTGCCGTTTCGTCGCCGTTGCCATTTCAAAGGTGAGCTTTCCTCTGATTTATCGCCCTGCGTGTTCGATCGAGCACTGCGTGTGGTCTACGCTTGATGTGGTTTCAGGCGCACCGGTGGTGGCTTGTTCCGACTTTATCCGTGTCAGTCGGACAAGGAACTTGTCTCCTACGCATGGCTGCGCACTTGGCCTCCACACTAACCGGTCGCCACATTACAACTCGAACAAGAAGTAATCGGCGTCTTCAACTGCAATCCATGGATACCACAACAACAATGAAACACGATTGAGACGTGTCCGTCATTTCTACTTGCATATTTCTTGCTTGTATTGCATTTTACCCTCCGTCCGTCCTTCGCACGCTTTCACCTGCCCTTGACACCCCTTCACTCGCCCTTCACACCTCTCCACCAGCCCTTCACACCCCACCCGCCCTTTACACCCCTCCACCCACCCTTCACATCCCTCCACCACCTTCACACAACTCCACCCGCCCTTCACACCCCTTCATCCGCCCTTCACACCCCTCTACCCGTCCTTCACATCCATCCATTCGCCATTCACACCTCTCCACACGCCATTCACATCCGCCACGCCTGATCGAGAGCCTTGGCGCAGGTCCGTTCCGCGGCATCGACTCGCTGGCCGCCGAGGAGGACGTGGACACCATGTGGCGCGTGCTGTACAAGCTGGGCAAGGCGTTCATCGACACGCCCGGGCCGCGCCGGGTCGCCGAGACTGTGCGCGGCAAGGTGGAGAAGTTCAAACAGTTCATCCCCGTGATGCACTGCATCTGCAACCCCGGCATCCGGGACCGCCACTGGGACGAGGTGGGTGCCGACGGGTGTCCGGGACGGCTGCTGCTGAGCGGTGCCATGACAATAGCCGGACGGTGGTATGTGCACGTGGTGTGGCGGCGGTACAGCGGTAGTGTGATTGTGGTGTGACAGTAGTGCGACTGTGATTTGGCAGTGATGTGATGGCGGTTTAACGATGACAATAGCAAAAACAACTTTGCGAAACGACGCCAACAAACTCAATGCACCTGGACCGGCACTTGTGCTGATTGTAGCCGTGATGAGGCCATCGGCAATTGTTCTCAGGTGCCCCTCGATGTTCATAGAACTCCTTAAATGCTCTTATATGTGTCCCATCAGATATCCGCACCAGAAAATCTCATATATTATCGGGGATATACAGGCGTCCATTCTCACCAGAAGTATTTTAATGACTCATCCCGAAACAAATGCCTTCAGGTACTCGCCAGGGAGATGTATGCGAACCGTTCAGATGTCGCTAGTCGTCTTATCTCCATAGATGTCCGACGTCCGTCTCGACAGATTTTCTCAGACCTTCGGTTTCGACGAATCTGCGCCTCTGGTTTCCACGCATCCTCTCAGACCTCCGGTTTCGGCAGATGTCCGAGGCGCTCGGCTTCGAGATCCGGCCGCCGGACGACTGCTCGCTGGCGCAGATGATAGAGATGGGCGTGCAGAAGCACGTCAAGGTGCTGGAGGAGATCGGCGTGGCGGCCAGCAAGGAGTACGGCCTGGAGCGTGCGCTCAACAAGATGACCGACGACTGGCAAGACGTCCTCTTCGAGTTCGTGCCGTACAGGTGAGGTCGCGTCCGGGACTGGTGTGGCGATCGCCCGGTCGGAGATGCGATACATCCGGCAGATGGTGCACGGCCGTGGATGAGCTGACCCGTCAGTGTCCAGCGATCGCCACGTCTCCGCCGACCACGTTCCACGTCACCACGTCACCACGTCACCACGTCTCCGCCGACCACGTTCCGCGTCACCACATCACCACGTCACACGAGGTGAGCGCCGTCCGGAAGCGGCGGGGCGAGAGCGGGCGGCGACCGCCGGATGACAGTGCATGTACGCTGGGCGCGGTTCGACTGCGAAGCATCTCGGACTCGCCAGGGTCGAGGAGAGGGTCGCCAGGGTCGACGCGATCTCGCAGTCAGCGCGAGAGGTGGACGACTTGGCGTGGCCCCAGCGACTCCGCGGAGAAGCCAGGGGCGGACTCGACTGGCTGTGGCACGCCGAGGTGAAACAGAGCCGCCGGGGCGTGGCTCGCCCGACCTCAAGCGAAGCCTGGTCCCTGACTGCGAGTCATACAGTGGCTAAGTGGGATGGGGTCGCAAGGGAACGATGAACACAAGGCGCCTGCAGCGAACGCCGCAGACTACACGAGATCAGAGGTGCCTGCGATGACGACTCAGGGAGGGAGTCAACATATTGAATCCGAGTTTAAACAAATGTACCGAGAGACCGAGACATTGCGGCTCGGCGTCGTTTTGGACCCACGGCCGGTGAGACGGAATAGGACATGGTAAGTCGGAACACATTGGACGGCGAGGAAGGGGCGGGGATGGCCGAGTGGTTAAGGTGTCGGGCTATGGGTACCAAAGGTCCCGGGTTCGACTCTAGCGCCACTCAGGGCATTTCCCAATCCCGCGGCCCACCGGCGAAACAGTGTTGGCGGCGCCATAAGCCGTGAATGTGCATAAAGTGTGTCGTGAACCAACCAATAAGCAAACAGGAAGGCGAGGAAGCATCGAAGACGCGCGTGCCGTCTTCGGTGTTGGCACGGTTTGCGAGCAGGCTGGTGTCTGGTATTGCCACCCAGTGTTGCTGGCTGTCCGGAATAGGTCGTGTATGGTCCGCTGTACACGGCTGTCACGCTGGCCGACGATGGTGGAAATGCGGTTAGCTGAATTGGTTACTAAATTTTCGACACCGAGTATTCTGCAACGACCCTGGACGGAATAGAATGTGGTTGTCGATTACCAGATACCCCTAGGGTTGTCTATGGGTAAGGCGTGACAACTTGGACAGAAGCGTATTTCTTCTCACTCCGCCTCCTCCCCTGTGGCGACTCCTCACCCCTCCCCCTCCCCTGTGACGACTCCTCACCCCTCCCCCTCCCCTGTGACGACTCCTCACTCCTCCCCTCACCTGTGACGACTCCTCACTCCTCCCCCTCCCCTGTGACGACTCCTCACTCCTTCCTGTGGCGACTCCTCACTCCTCCCCCTCTCCTGTGACGACTCCTCACTCCTCCCCCTCTCCTGTGCCGACTCCTCACTCCTCCCCCACCCCTGCGACGACTCCTCCCCTCTCCTGTTGCGACTCCTCACTCCTCTCCTCCCCTGTGGCGACACCTCACTCCTCCCCCTCTCCTGTGACGACTCCTCACTCCTCCCCTCTCCTGTGACGACTCCTCACTCCTCCCCCTCCCCTGTGACGACTCCTCACTCCTCCTTCCTGTGACGACTCCTCACTCCTCCCCTCCCCTGTGCCGACTCCTCACTCCTTCCTGTGGCGGCTCCTCACTCCTCCCTCCCCTGTGGCGACACCTCACTCCTCCCCCACTCCTGTAACGACTTCTCATCCCTCCCCTCCCCTGTGACGACTCCTCACTCCTCCTTCCTGTGACGACTCCTCACTCCTCCCCCTCTCCTGTGACGACTTCTCACTCCTCCCCCTCCCCTGTGACGACTCCTCACACCGCCTTATCTCCTGTGACGACTCCCCACTCCTCCCCCTCCCCTGTGACGACTCCTCACACCGCCTCCCCCTCATCCCTGTGACGACTCCTCACACTGCCTCCTCTCCTGTGACGCAGGGACACTGGAGTGTCTATCCTATCGGCGGTGGACGACATCCAGGCGTTGCTGGATGACCACATTGTCAAGGCTCAGACTATGCGCGGCTCGCCCTACGTGAAGCCGTTCGAGCATCAGATGCACGCCTGGGAGGAAAAGCTGGTCAGAATGCAGGTGAGCTGTTGGAACCCTCTGGTGGTGGTGCGGTTAGGTCAGTGGACTGGGCTGCAATCGGTGATAGGCTGCTGAGTTGTGGTTATGTTGTCTGCACAGTTGTTGCTGCGGCTAACAATTGCAGCCTTTGAATCATGACTCTTCTTTTGCATATCATATTTCCCTCACACATCGAGCAAAGCCAGATCAGCATGCCTGCATTGATCACGTATATGTTCATACTTCTCAGCATAATTTTTTGAGTTTCGCAACCTAATTTTATTTCAATTCACAATGATCCATTAATTCGTCAAATAATTACTTCATTTGCACAGAGTATCCAGGATTGTAGCAACATAATCTGGCCGGTAGAGATGCATATGGCGGTGCTTGTGATCATTACGGAGTTGCTCGCTCACTCAACCCTTTCGCGATGAAAATGTATGCCAATGGAACGATGTATGTGGAAGTGCTTTGTCCATTAGCATGATTCAAGGCAAGACTGTCTGCCATGGTGATATTCCTCAATCGTTGCCGTCCGGCGTTGCCTCGATTTCCCCGCTGGGTCATCGCCGTCTGACGCCGGCGCCTGCCACCGCAGGACATCCTGGATGCGTGGCTCAAGGTGCAGGCCACCTGGCTGTACCTGGAGCCCATCTTCGGCTCGGAGGACATCGTCAAACAGGTCAGACGGCCGGACACAGCTCGTGAGATCTGCTCTGTGTGGTGGCGGTGCGACGTGCGCCTGGTGGTGTTCTGACACAGCTCTGCTCTGCCCGGTCTGACCGCCTGGCAATGCGCTGCGACCGTCTGACAATGCACCGCGACCGTCTGACAATGCACCGCGACCGTCTGACAATGCACCGCGACCGTCTGACAATGCGCTGCGACCGTCTGCCAATGCGTCGCGACCGTCTGACAATGCGCTGCGACCGTCTGACAATGCGCTGCGACCGTCTGACATTGCGCTGCGACCGTCTGACATTGCGCCGCGACCGTCTGACAATGCGCCGCAACCATCTGACAATGCGCTGCGACCGTCTGACATTGCGCCGCGACAGTCTGACAACGCGCCACAACCATCTGACAATGCGCTGCGACCGTCTGACAATGTGCTGCGACCGTCTGACAATGCGCCGCGACCGTCTGACATTGCGCCGCGACCGTCTGACATTGCGCCGCGACCGTCTGACATTGCGCCGCGACCGTCTGACATTGCGCCGCGACCGTCTGACAATGCGCCGCAACCATCTGACATTGCGCTGCTGCCGTCGGACAATAACCCAGTCTAACCAAACCCAGCCCTACATCTGTCGGGCGGCACATTTCGCAGCAGGAGCATCAGTCGCCCACTGTTTCCGCCATTGCCTACCTGGTTTACCCGTGCAGCGGCCTTTCAGGTCGACAATCCGAGCCGGAGCGTTCGAGTGCCTTTTCACGAGATGGTAATCGGTTCAACTGCGCCAACGGTTGCCAAATCACGCGAACCGCGCCGGAGCGAATTTGGCAGCCGGCGACAATCCGAGCGAATTTGGATTAATTCGGCGACAATCCGAATGGTAACTTCTTCACTCGTGATGGCGCGCCGCGGACAGCAGGCGGCCTTGAGGCGCGTACATCCTGTCCACCTGACAACATCTGGCCCACATCTGGCCCTCATATGGCCCTCATATGGCCCACATCTGCCCGCCAGATGCCGGCCGAGGGCAAGAAGTTCGTGCGCGTGGACCGCATCTGGCGCGACGTGATGGGCAAGGCGGTGGTGGACGCGCACGCGCTGGCCGCCACCGACCAGGACCAGATGCTGGAGCGGCTCAACGACGCCAACCGGCTGCTCGAGGAGATCCAGAAGGGCCTGAACGACTACCTGGAGAAGAAGCGGCTCTTCTTCCCCAGGTCGGTGCCGCTCGCCGCCGTTGGTGTCGGGGTGACGCCGCGTGGCGCTGTCCTGACTGGTCTGCCACACATTTATACAGACCACATACGGACCTCGTGGTGAATTCTGACTGGTGAATATTCTTGATGTGCAGTTGATGCAGCCGAAGGCTAGCTTCTGCCATGACCATCCAGTGCCTAATACGTAGCTCATGGGAATATCATCAGTCGTTTTTGTTTCATTAGATGTCAAATTTCAGCTGTAAGACGTATTCACAGAATCTGATAGACATTTGGCTCTTTTATTTCCATAATTGTGTCCTTCTAGCACCGCAATCCCATGCTCGTGTCATACCCGATATAAACACTGCTACCTATTGCAGCCTTGCACCGATTGAAAGGCGAAGTCGCCCTCAAGTTTAGGCCCCGACCTGCCAGGTTTGTTGTATGGGCTCACGTGAGCAATCGGCTACCTTTTCCCAATTCTGTACTCGGGCGTGAGCTGATTTCGCTGCGATTAACTGCCCGCCCGCGGTGTGTTTGGTCGTTTAGCGCCCCGAAGCTGCCCGAAGAGTTGGTTGATCAGTGGCCATGTCGCTGCGACAGGTTCTTCTTCTTGTCCAATGACGAGCTGCTTGAGATCCTGGCGGAGACCAAAGATCCGCTACGGGTACAGCCTCACCTGAAGAAGTGCTTTGAAGGCAAGAATCTAACGACGCTTCATTATGTGCATGCTATAGTGCTTTCCTAATGTTTAGTTCATGTTCCATTTTGCTTGTTCTTATGAGGACCCAGAGATGCACTCTCTTCTGAAGAATACCATTTTCACTGGACTGTAACGTTCGTATGCTATTCTCATGCGATTCGTTTGGCCGAGGTGCATCTATTTCAAAATGTTCCACATTGTACTAGATACATTTCCTTGTGATGCTGTTCTCGGCTTGCCAAGAAGTATTATTGCTCATCTGAAATTTTGAATTACAACTCAGTAAAAATCATATTCGCCAGTTATTTATTACAACTGCACAAAGCCTTTATCAGACAGCAGCGTAAGCGATCATTCAAAGTCCTGATATTGCACACGCATAAATATAGCTAATAGCGTGCCATGAAGTAGTCGACCATTTGGACGCGGCAAATCTCTGAATGTCGGGATGTTTTAAGCTTGTTCTATTTGTTAGATGAGCTCGCAACTATTAACAAAAACTAAGTTGGCTTATGCTTAACGAATGAATGTGCATTCGTTTTTTTCCGAACAAAATGCTACAGTTGAGCAAACCGGTAACCAAAATGTGTTGCTTCGTTCTAAAAATGTTTTCGCTATTATTGTGAGCATCGGGGTGCTTATAGTCCCATCCACCTCAATTACAGCTTTCCCAGGGTGGTTTGCGATAGCCCGAGTATGGTTGCCATAAGACGACGTCCAATATCGACATCCAGTCTCGACGTCTTATGGCCGGACCGTTTTGGCGGTACCATCATCACCCGAGCACCGTCATTTCCCAGCTGGACACTCGCTCTCTTCTTTGATATTTGCACATCGTGCAACCGATCTGCACGAAAATGTCGGTGGAGGTGACATCAGCGGGTGCTGCTCGTCTCGGCCAGTGCTCTCTTTTCGGGCTGTGATGACACGTGGGTCGGAATCAGTCCGGACATACGTGTATGGATCATCTTGAGCTCATTCGTGCGATCTGAGCTCACGAGGATGGGACGCAAGTGCAGTCAGGTGTGCGATCATGGCCAATTTCACTCAAGTTATAAGCTGCGTATTCACAAGGAATTTCGTGTGAATACGCCTTAAGCGATCTTCACGTATTGTCTCTCACGTTTTTAAACTATATAAGCAAGGTATTTAAGCCACTGTCAGCTATTGCCAGCCAGATGTTGGCGACTTAAGTTTTAATTAATATTAAATAAAATTAATTGCAGAACTCTTACGAAATCATACAGTTAATGGAGATTACATGAAGATGTATTCCCACCCAAACATGCTGTGAATAGACAGCTTGTGATGTGAGTGAAATTGGCCTCGGACAATGCCTTCCATCGTGAGCGTCCATTGGTGAGTGGCATCTCGTCACGAGGACGGGAGGCGGGTACAGTCGGCCGTGCGATCTGACCGCGGCATCTGGCGCCGGCAGGCATCCATCGACTGCGCTTCACCGACGACCTGCAGATCGTGGCCATGATCTCCACCGACAAGGAGGAGGTGCCGTTCTCGACGGCGCTGCGGCCGGCCGACGCTCGGGTGAGTTCCGTCCGCGCGGCAGACGCGCGCGCCCGCGTGCGCCGGGTGTGCGGTATCGAGCTCGTCTGCCTCGTGTGTGGTGTCCGGTCAAACGTGTAAGGGTGCGAAACTGTGGCGCTGGCGAGTTGATGAATTGGATTTGAGCGATCCGTTAAGGAGGGGAATCACTGGGATATTAAACAGTGTTTTTTTCCTCCAACATTTCAACTCCAACACGTTCCCTCCAACATATGAACATTGCAATCGGACGATTGTCGTCAGATTTGCACCAGTACGCCCAGCGGCGAAAAACGCGAACTCTGTTGCAGCGCTGTTCTAGCCGTCTGTAGGAATCTGAAGAAAATTGACGGTTGGCTGCGTAACGTGTGACAGTCTTTAGAATGTCTCACAAATATCTCCAGAACCAGAAGAAACCATCGGAATAGGGCTGCCAGTGCCTGCACACTCCCACTATCTGTTGGTAGAAGGCGCAAACAGAAGTACAATATTTATCTGTGAGATCAGGGTATTCTGTTGAGGAATTCTGACATGGGCTGCGATCATTGGTGGATGCAGGACGATCGCACGAGCCAACCAGACTCCCTCAGCAATGCCAAAGCAATGGGGACAAAGTCGCTGATTGTGGGCTGATGGGGGTTGGAGGTCGCGTCCAGCTAGAATGTTAGAGAAGGAACCAACTCGAGGGTGCCACCAGCTCTGGAAAATATCGTGCGACCAGTACGAGTACTTTTCCAGGTATTAGACAGGACGATAACGTTTTTTTTGCTTCTCTAACCGGTACATTGGTGAACATTAGACCCCTTAATCATTATCGATAGTGGATCAGCACCATACCATGAGCCGTATTTCATCAAACAGCGGAGATGTTCGACGTTAAGTCAAGGGAATTTCCGAGGTTAATATACTCAGACTTCCTTGGAATTTGGTGCGCAGGTGGGCTTCGAAGTGGTGACGATCATGAACGTAAAAGCTAAGAGTAATGTGATAGACCGCGCAGTTATTCGGGTTAAGGATAGCCATGCGCTGAGTAGGCTTGATATTCTTCCAAGTAAGTTGTAAAGCAGGGAGAGTATGACGAATTTTCTCAATATGCCCCAATAACTAAACCTTTTATGAAAATCCCTCTGATCTCTTCTGCTCGTGTTAATCGGCACGTCAGATACCACCTGTGCAAGTGTTGAAGTAATGGTGAGTAGTTCGACCTCGGTGACCTTTGACTTTGATCTGGGATATTTCACCTTTTCATGATCACCTCTCTCAGCTGTCATGCTCATGACGATTAGCACACCCAGGACTTCCTGAGTACCATGTCAATATGAATAGCGTGCTCTCGTTAGGTACGCTACCACCAAAAGCGATCATCGAAAAAGAGATATATGTACATGGACATCAAACATTATTTGACAAATATTTCCAGGAAGAAAAGGGCAGAAAAAACAGCAACGGAATTTTCGGGTGTGTTTTTTTTTTTGTTGTTGTAGTGAAGGATGTAATGTCGAAGGTACGAGCTCCACAACACTTTCATAAATATGAAATTGTTATGAAATATGTATAATGATAACATAAATTTGACATATGAAACCCCCTGATGCGTGACTAACCGTGAGTGGTGGCTTTGGGCGCGCGCGGTGGAAATGCGCGGCGGTGTAGTATCACCCGGCGACCACTCACCGAGCTCTGTTTGCACGCGGTCCGGGCAGATGGAGGTGAGTAGCTGCGGCCTCTGCCTCACGCCTGCTCAAACCGGCCGTCGGTCGCCGTGAGCTTTGTCTAAGTGTTGTCTACTGCTCAGCTTAGTTGTGTGTGGACAATGCACGGCTGTCGGGATGCCGAACGCGTCCGGGCTCCTTACCCGGCTGTGGCTCGAGGGTGTGTGCTAAGATGTGTCATGGTCTTAGCGTCTGGAATAGTTGGCGTTGTTTTGTTTCATCCGATTTAGTGTTCACGATGGCGTGGGGAATAGAGATGGATAGTCGGTCGCAGAACGTGTGAGGAGTTTTGTTGGCGCTCATATATTATAAGCGTACGCCAGCGTATTAGTAATGACGACTGTCAGTGATTTAGGTGACTTAACTGCGACGCACCGAAATGCTTTGTGTATAATACTTGGTAATGTTTGGTAAAATTATTGGTAATGACGGCTATCTCTCCATGTCCTAATCGGTGATTTTGTTTCATGGCTAGTGCCTACCTGGTGCTAATGCGCATTGTCTACACCCGTTTTTATCACCCACATGCAACTGCCTCCCAAAAAAATGTGTCCACTGTTCGATGATTGCAATGAATAGCTGTGTGTGCAGTGTCATGATGGAACGGTAATGTAGCGACAAAGCTGTGTGACTTCCTTCGCAGGCATCTTTGGCAGAACGCATCGTATGCCATGGCAAGATGTTGAAGTGGTACGGTGTTTCTCCAATCCCATGGTATTCATACACCTCATTATTTGTAAGAATGCGATTTTCACAACTACCCGGTGTGGTGCTGTCGAAAAACTGTCCACTGCTTTACTTGACCATTGTTCGAGTAGGCAGTCATGCATGATGCGTTCTGCGACGTGGAGTAGATATCGATATAATTGCGCGCGTCGCCCGGGCCGGGCCGATGGCTGAGCTGCTGTCGGCAGGTGAGTGCGGCAGGTGGCCGCCGGGCGGCCGGACGGTAAAGCCGGCGTCTGGCTGTAGGCAGGTGTTCCGCCCGCCAGTCCCGCCCGCCCGCGCTGGAGACCAGACGCTGGCCGCGCGAGGCCGCGTCAGCCGAACGTCTCAGAGCCCGAGCCCGGGTCGTCCGAGCGGTGCACAGGCGCCGGGATGCGGCGCACGCCGCGGCGACGATTTCAGCGCAGTTGTCACACCCGCGCACACCCGCGTGTCTTTCTAACTCGCTGCCTGTTTCAGGGCGGCAAAATGTCCAGAGAGGTAACCGGTGTGATTGACCTAAACTGACACAAACTGCATGGCGTGGATTTATGCCGTGTAATGCATAACGCAGCCAGTGGTGTAGCCAGGATTTGGTCCAGGGGATGGGGATTTGAACAGGCCTCTACCTACTAAGGTGCCTTTCTTTTCTTAGATTCCTCGGAATTTTGTGCCCAAGGCTTCTATTTTCGCGGCCTTTTTAAGTAGTATTTAGTGGTCCAGGGGCCCTCTCCGTCAGCTCGGAGGGGATTGAAACGATCCGGATCCCCTGCCTCGACCTATGAGCCCAAACCCCGGGCCCTCAACATCTCCCCGAGGACATTCTTCCTCTATCTCTCTATTTCTCTTTCTTTTTCTCTCTTTTTCTTCCTCTCTCTCTCGCTCTCTCGCTCTCTCGCTCTCTCTCTCTCTTTCTTGCGCGGTCTCTCCTTTCGAAAATCCGTTGACTGTGGGCTCTTCATCGGCGCGGGACCCTCCGTCAGTGCGGGGCCCTTTTGGTGAGCCCAGAGGCCCTTCACGTCGGCTCACGACGACCTCTTGCGCCTACGCCTTGGGGTCCACGTGCGCTTCTCGTGGCGATCTCCTGGAGGACCCTCATCTGACCCTGCAGGGGCTGTGTTGCCCCTTTGGCTCCCTCGGCTACGCCACTGACAGCGGCAATGCTAAATGTGAGTGTTGATGCGATAATGCTGGACGTGGTACATGCTGTTGGTCAAAGCACGTAAGGGAACTAAAGTTGAACCTAAATAAAACCACACAGCTCAATCAGAATGTGATAAACATTTCCATGTGCAGTGCTGTGTTAAAGCGAGTTGCTTCTGGTCGATGTGCTGTTTTTCATGTGAATATGTTGGAAGAATGAGTTTCCCAACCGTAGCTTTCTTCTTTGATCCTGTCAACTCGTGTGAATGCCTTGCGACAGCTTGTGCTGACCTGAGCCAGTACATGGCGCCTGAAGAGGCGTCGGATGGCCGAGGGCTGAAGTGTTGAAGTCCTAGTACAGTCGAATATCCTTGCATGTCAGTTTTCATTGTTGATGCGGCCATGCGCCATCACAGATGTATGCAGAGCTGAAGTGATTGCGGGTGCAACGTGGTCACCAGATTGCATCACTAAAGGCGTAAATATGAAGCGCGATCGATCGTGGCTATTAGGACAAGATCGCGAGATACAAACCAACGATCGTGCCAGTTCGCCGCGTTCAGGTGTGATGGGGATGATCTAGAACAGCCCCGGCCGCGGTGTGGTCTGCATCATGAGTCACTTGTGAGGCAACAACGCCACAAAACCATTCATGTCAACAAAGATTAATGCCACTTCTTGCGGAACATTTGGATACAAATTGGTACAAATTGGTAAAAGTCATAAAGGAACACACCTGACTGAGTGAAGGACTTAGAATACGCAAAACTGTATGCAAAGAGTAAGTGGTATTTCAAAAGTATGAGCCAACTGTGCTGGGCCGCTAAGCCGATTGTTTGCACCAACCGTCTGCAATACACGACGGGGACGTCCTAACGTGTGCCTGTATTGAGTTCCTATGTCGTGAGTTGTACAGCAATTGCGGCCGTCGCGAAGTTGCCCCTGCCAGCGGCATGGCACTGCTACCGTACCCCCGTCCCCACAAAAAACGTCTTTTTAAAGTGTCAGTCGTGTTTGCACACCCTTTGATGTTGGGATGATATGTAAATGGCCGTACTTTCATATAATTAGGCTTCACAAATTAGTTGCACGAAGCGACTCATATTCAAATGAGGTAAGTGGACTTCGTTACGCAAAATGTAAGCTGAAATCTGCCTACATTTTGCGATATCACAGTCTGCAATGATGTGAACATGTTATGAATGCTAGTAAATGTAGAACATGATAAATAGCTGCGTAGTGTAAATTTTGGATCACCTTAATATTCAAGTTTGTAAAACATATAAACATGTTTTTCATAACAGTGTGATGATAAGCACGCAGCCAGTAATGATATGTGGTGAAAATTCCGCAAACTTTATCGTAAAGCACGCTTGGACGACTGGCGATGGTTGATACATGCATAGTTCGCCATGGAACAGTCGTCCCTACTGGCCCCTCTGCCGTAGAACGACGAACGTTGACGACCAAACACAACGTAGTGAGGCGGAAGCTGAAGTTTTCATCAGGCCATTTTTTGTCTGTTTGCCCGACGCAACCACTTCGTCTGTGTCTCGTAGTCGGTGTGACGCAGACCCCAGTAGCTCAGTCCGACGTGTTCCGACTCGTCAGCTGTGTGTGCTCGAAGACACGTGCCTGATCCACGCCAAATGTCTCGTGCAGATCGGCTAGGTTGGCCCACGCAGTGCGGTGTGTGATGTTCAGACGGCCGGAGTGCACTCCGCCTCCGCCGGGCGCCGTCGGCGCTCGGACCCACTGCACAGCCCCGGCTGCGCGCTGAGTCCGTCCCCGGCCGACGCGTGACCCGCCCCCTCTGACGCGCCGCCCCCGTCCCCGACCGCCGCAGGGCATGGTGGAGAAGTGGCTGTCGCAGGTGGAGCAGCAGATGATCACGTCGCTGCGGGACGTGGCGCAGAAGGCGGTCAAGAGCTACGTCAAGACGGCCCGTCAGTACCGCGCCGCCGCCCGCGCATGGTCTCGTGGATGGTGTAGTCTTGTGGGGGACAATTCCCGTCTGTGGTGGCATCTTCCCGGATGGGGGGGGGAAGGCCGGGGTGTGAAGGGTGAGGGGTACAAAAAAAAACGTTCGGCTCTAAACCCCCCCCCAACAAAACACCTACCCCCCCAACCCCCCAACCAAAAAGAGTGAAGGCGGTACTCGAAAAAAAAAAAAAAAAAAAAAAAAAAAAAAAAAAAAAAAAAAAAAAAGAAAGTCCTCACCTTGTAATTTCGATGGAACGGTATCGTTAACTGCTTTGTTGTGTGGGATGCTGCTGGTGGCGGCCGACTCTAGAGTACAGAATACAAAGCAGGACATGAAAACCTTCGGTAGCATCTGAAAAATCGGCAATGTCACCAACATCAAATGTAATTAAAGTATATAGGTAATATATTGTTTACAAAATGTTTACAAAATTTGACCAAAATATGTTTAGCGTGAAGAATGGCTGAGCTTGCCATGGCACTGCAGCCAGAATCTGTCGAATTCCTTGGATGTAAAGGGGGTATGTGCAAAAATACAAGGTTCTTACAGCTGTCGGCTTCTGCGCAATTTTAGTTTATATTTGCGAACGCTGCCCAAGTGTCCTGACCTGTGTGTGCTCCGCCACAGGCAATGCGTGGGTGCTGGAGTGGCCGGGTCAGATCGTGTTGTGCTGCAGCCAGATCCATTGGACCACCGAGGTCACCACAGCCATTCAGTCACGCGGTGGGCTCAAGGTGAGCAAGTCAATCACGCGGTGGGCTCCAGGTGAGCCAACCAATCACGCGGTGGGCTCCAGGTGAGCCAACCAATCACGCGGTGGACTCCAGGTGAGCCAACCAATCACGCGGTGTGATCCACGTGAGCCAGCCAATCACGCGGTGGACTCCAGGTGAGCCAACCAATCACGCGGTGGACTCCAGGTGAGCAAGCAATCACTGGACTCCAGGTGAGCCAACCAATCACGCGATGGACTCCAGGTGAGCCAACCAATCACGCGGTGGACTCCAGGTGAGCCAACCAATCACGCGGTGGGATCCACGTGAGCCAGCCAATCACGCGGTGGGCTCCAGGTGAGCCAACCAATCACGCGGTGGGCTCAAGGTGAGCCAACCAATCACGCGGTGGGCTCAAGGTGAGCCAACCAATCACGCGGTGGGCTCCAGGTGAGCCAACCAATCACGCGGTGGACTCCAGGTGAGCCAACCAATCACGCGATGGACTCCAGGTGGGGCAGCCAATCACGCGGTGGACTCCAGGTGGGCCAACCAATCACGCGGTGGGCTCAAGGTGAGCCAACCAATCACGCGGTGGGCTCAAGGTGAGCCAACCAATCACGCGGTGGGCTCCAGGTGAGCCAACCAATCACGCGGTGGACTCCAGGTGAGCCAGCCAATCACGCGGTGGGATCCAGGTGGGTGAAATAATCACGCGACACAGACTTCAGGTGTGTAAAAACACGATGATGGTTGAAAAAATCATGCGGTGGTTCACTAGAAAAGCGCACGGAGAACATCGGATTGGTGAATCTGGTAACGGACGCCGGGTAAGTCAGGCAAACAAGCGGCGAAAGTCGGGTCGCCGAGAGAATCGTGCGACGGAATCTAGGTGGGTCGAACAAGTACGAAATTACCTATAATTGGACCGCTGTAGCCGATCGATTGTATACAACAATCACAATTACCGAAGAAACGATGCGAACAAGGTGCACGAACGTTACTTGCATAGATGACCGCAGCCACTGACAGCGGTACTGGTTGGTTATTGGTTTTACCACACATCGACCGTTGAGTCATGTAGCATCGCCAATCTCTCACGCCGATTGGTCGCAGCCGAAGAGTAGCGACAGGCGAGACTCGAATCCACAACCTTTCGATTGTGAGACGAGCAATTTACCCCTAGACTACTCGCTCCCCCCCCCACACAGCGGTACTACGGTGTATTTCCCCGCCCTCTGATATGCATATGGCATGCTATTGTTGACGTAGACATTGTAAGTAGTGGAAGGCATCAACATTTGAGCAGAAATGTGCAGCTCGCGGGTGATGTCTGCACAATTATAAATTATTCATGAAATAGGGTGGAATATACCACTTCCTGAACACTCAGTCAACATCTTTCTCCAAGAAGTATCGGCATCCTGCCCCTTAGAATGTACACTATCAGCTTGAATTTGAGTCTGAGGCATCGAAAGCATTTTAAATGGCACTAATTCTATGGCAAATTTCTACATCCTACTGTGCTCATTTTGACATCTCACACCTAATGAAAAAGCATTATTTTACCCTTGTGTCTGCATGATTCACGCCGCCTGTTTGACTCACAAATGGTCCGTGAGATGGATGGGAGACCGTGCATGACGTACGATAGTACGTTCATATTCAGAGCTGTAGATACAGTGGCCTGTCGTGGCGTTCGCCATTGTTCCTTGCTCTGGCATCTGTGTGGCGTGTGTGTGGCGTCACTGCTTTGTTGGTGACGGCAGAAATACCTGGACAAGTGTAACGACCAGATCGACAAGATCGTGGCGTTGGTCAGAGGCAAGCTGAAGCTCGGCCACCGCATCTCGCTGGGGGCCCTCATCGTCATCGACGTGCACGGTAGGTGGACACGCCAGTGGACAGTGGACGGTGGACGGTGGACGGTGGACGGTGGACGGTGGACGGTGGACGGTGGACGGTGGACGGTGGACGGTGGACGGTGGATGGTGGACGGTGGACGGTGGACGGTGGACGGTGGCAGTAGTACCGTGTCGCTTGCAATGATTGTCATGTGTAGCGCCGCGGCGTTGCCGGCATACAGGGTCGCGTGGTTTTGCTCGCTTAAGGTCGTGGTGGTAACCGGCTGAGGAACCCACGCAAATAACTGGCTATGTCTGAAGTGTGTTCTAGGTTATGTTCAGTTTGACATCGTTGTCGTCAAGTGACACAACCTTCTAACTTCAATATATTCCTATGCATTTCAAGGAACATTTGCAACACAAATAAACTGAATAACTTGTTAAATATCACATAAAATGGATGATGCCTGACATGGCGAAACATTTCCTTATGTGTGACTACAACAAATGGCTGCTTGAGATGTGTCAGTGATTTGCTACACAGGGCATTTATGTGATCCACTGTTGGCGTAATTGAAGGGACTCGACTATTCCACCTTGAGTTAGCTTGTGCTAGTCATCTTCTTATGTCGGTTTAAAAAAATGTCACCAACTTCAGGACACTAGAGACAGGTTTCCCGATTTGAAGACCAGCTGATTATTGCACATGGATAGAGTTTGTATTAGCAGGTGGACCTCGGGCACGACCTCGATTTATTTGGATGTCATACTGATTTTCAAAGCCAATTAATGGGCCTACGGTTGTCAAAGGAGAGAGCACGTGCGGTAGACACGTGGTGTCTGGCGTGCGCATTAAGGCCGTCCCTCGGCCATCCAGCAGCCCCGGCGGCGCGGTGCGGCGGCGCGCTGCGTCGGCGCCACACCGCTGCGAAGTGATAGATGTGCACTGCGGTGCATTTCAAGCCGTAGCTCGGCCTTAGACATTTCATGCTGATAGTCTTCATGGTCATATATCGGACAACTTTTCATTTCGTGTTGTCGAAATTCTGAATCTAGGGTTAAAAATGTCGATAGGATTTTTGTATGATTAAAATAAAAACTTTGACAAGCCGATATTTCCAAGGCGTCGGCATATATCAGGCAAAACAATTATACAGCATGCTAGGTATCAATTAATTGTCTCCCGTTTTCCGTTTGCAAAGGACGAACATTTGCGTTCGTTCGGTTTCTATGTCAATGTTTGTGTACTGAAGCGTTTTGTCAAAAATCGACGATCATAGTATCACCCTGACGTTCCGCATGCGTGGTATTCCGTGGCATGTTTTTTTTTCTTCTCCAAAGTCGTAGAATTGATCATCAAGTGACAGGTATGGAACATTGCGCGGAGATATTTCGAAGTATTTTCCACCTTGTCGCGAATATTAATATATATGTGATGGTATTGATATGTGTACTAGGTGAGATCAGCACGGCGTCCGCCGTGCTGATCTCACCTATCTGTGTGACATATGTGATATGCTATATATATATATATATATATATATATATATATATATATATATATATATACACGCGTTGATATATAAGTATTGATACATGAGGAGGCGAGGGGAGGAGGCAGATTTGATCCGCGTTCAGTGCTGGGCTAATGAGACGAATAACTAGTTCGCAACTTTGGTTTTAACTCTTTCGCTAGGGGCGGCGCCATTAGCCGTTAATGTGCATAACGTGCATCGTGAACCACCCAACAAACAACTCTTTGGCTATGTCTGGCCATCACAAACCGAATTTAACCAATCGAGATCAGTTGTGCGGCCAGCAAGCTGACTTGCTGGCATGACATAACTGCTTTAATGTGTCCCTGCTTGAATGCACCGTTGCCGGGATAAAACACGGCCAGATGTCAGCGCTGGAGTGTTATCAGCGTTACGCGGCGCGGCAACGTGCTGACACGAGTGTGACGCCGTGACGCCGTGCCGTGACGTCACCGTTTTGCGGCAGCTCGTGACGTGGTGCTGCAGCTAACCGAGGAGAACGTCACGTCGCCACTCGACTTCAACTGGATCGCCCAGCTGCGCTACTACTGGGAGAACGACTCGATTAGGGTGCGTGGCCCGCCTGAGTGGCAGGGTGTCGCCAGGGAGTCGGTGGACTAACGTAACCAAGTTGTTATCGACATGTCAATTGCCTGGCGCCTACTCTGTCTCCCCTGTATGCGCCTGGCTCCTACTGTTCAGCAGGTCACTGTGTGTCTCCCCTATATGCGCCTGGCTCCTACTGTTCACCAGGTCACTGTGTGTCCCCTACATGCGCCTGGCTCCTACTGTTCACCAGGTCACTGTGTGTCTCCCCTACATGCGCCTGGCTCCTACTGTTCAGCAGGTCACTGTGTGTCTCCCCTATATGCGCCTGGCTCCTACTGTTCAGCAGGTCACTGTGTGTCTCCCCTGTATGCGCCTGGCTCCTACTGTTCAGCAGGTCACTGTGTCTCTCCCTATATGTGTCTGGCTCCTACTGTTCACCAGGTCACTGTGTCTCCCCTGTATGCGCCTGGCTCCTACTGTTCACCAGGTCACTGTGTGTCTCCCCTACATGCGCCTGGCTCCTGCTGTTCACCAGGTCACTGTGTGTCTCCCCTATATGCGCCTGGCTCCTACTGTTCACCAGGTCACTGTGTGTCCCCTACATGCGCCTGGCTCCTACTGTTCACCAGGTCACTGTGTGTCTCCCCTACATGCGCCTGGCTCCTACTGTTCACCAGGTCACTGTGTGTCTCCCCTATATGCGCCTGGCTCCTACTGTTCACCAGGTCACTGTGTCTCCCCTATATGCGCCTGGCTCCTACTGTTCACCAGGTCACTGTGTGTCTCCCCTACATGCGCCTGGCTCCTACTGTTCACCAGGTCACTGTGTGTCCCCTACATGCGCCTGGCTCCTACTGTTCACCAGGTCACTGTGTCTCCCCTATATGCGCCTGGCTCCTACTGTTCACCAGGTCACTGTGTGTCCCCTGTATGCGCCTGGCTCCTACTGTTCACCAGGTCACTGTGTGTCCCCTACATGCGCCTGGCTCCTACTGTTCACCAGGTCACTGTGTGTCCCCTACATGCGCCTGGCTCCTACTGTTCACCAGGTCACTGTGTGTCTCCCCTACATGCGCCTGGCTCCTGCTGTTCACCAGGTCACTGTGTGTCTCCCCTATATGTGCCTGGCTCCTACTGTTCACCAGGTCACTGTGTGTCTCCCCTATATGCGCCTGGCTCCTACTGTTCACCAGGTCATGACCAGGTCACTGTGTGTCTCCCCTATATGCGCCTGGCTCCTACTGTTCACCAGGTCACTGTGTGTCCCCTATATGCGCCTGGCTCCTACTGTTCACCAGGTCACTGTGTGTCCCCTACATGCGCCTGGCTCCTACTGTTCACCAGGTCACTGTGTGTCTCCCCTATATGCGCCTGGCTCCTACTGTTCACCAGGTCACGTGTGCCTCACATATATGCGCCTGGCTCCTACTGTTCACCAGGTCACTGTGTGTCTCCCCTATATGCGCCTGGCTCCTACTGTTCACCAGGTCACTGTGTGTCACTGGCCTGGCTCCTACTGTTCACCAGGTCATTGTTGCCTGGCTCCTACTGTTCACCAGGTCACTGTGTGTCCCCTACATGCGCCTGGCTCCTACTGTTCACCAGGTCACTGTGTGTCTCCCCTACATGCGCCTGGCTCCTACTGTTCACCAGGTCACTGTGTGTCCCCTGTATGCGCCTGGCTCCTACTGTTCACCAGGTCACTGTGTGTCTCCCCTGTATGCGCCTGGCTCCTACTGTTCACCAGGTCACTGTGTGTCTCCCCTGTATGCGCCTGGCTCCTACTGTTCACCAGGTCACTGTGTGTCTCCCCTATATGCGCCTGGCTCCTACTGTTCACCAGGTCACTGTGTGTCTGCTCCCTAGTCATGCGCCTGGCTCCTACTGTTCACCAGGTCACTGTGTCTCCCCTATATGCGCCTGGCTCCTACTGTTCACCAGGTCACTGTGTGTCTCCCCTGTATGCGCCTGGCTCCTACTGTTCACCAGGTCACTGTGTGTCTCCCCTATATGCGCCTGGCTCCTACTGTTCACCAGGTCACTGTGTGTCTCCCCTGTATGTGCCTGGCTCCTACTGTTCACCAGGTCACTGTGTGTCTCCCCTGTATGCGCCTGGCTCCTACTGTTCACCAGGTCACTGTGTGTCTCCCCTGTATGCGCCTGGCTCCTACTGTTCACCAGGTCACTGTGTGTCTCCCTATATGCGCCTGGCTCCTACTGTTCACCAGGTCACTGTGTGTCTCCCCTATATGCGCCTGGCTCCTACTGTTCACCAGGTCACTGTGTGTCTCCCCTACATGCGCCTGGCTCCTACTGTTCACCAGGTCACTGTGTGTCCCCCTATATGCGCCTGGCTCCTACTGTTCACCAGGTCACTGTGTCTCCCCTACATGCGCCTGGCTCCTACTGTTCACCAGGTCACTGTGTGTCTCCCCTATATGCGCCTGGCTCCTACTGTTCACCAGGTCACTGTGTCTCCCCTGTATGCGCCTGGCTCCTACTGTTCACAGGTCACTGTGCTCTGTTTCCCCTACATGCGCCTGGCTCCTACTGTTCACCAGGTCACTGTGTGTCTCCCCTACATGCGCCTGGCTCCTACTGTTCACCAGGTCACTGTGTGTCTCCCCTACATGCGCCTGGCTCCTACTGTTCACCAGGTCACTGTGTTCATGTGCCTGGCTCCTACTGTTCACCAGGTCACTGTGTGTCTCCCTGTATGCGCCTGGCTCCTACTGTTCCAGGTACGTTTTGGGGTGCACCAGGTCACTGTGTGTCTCCCCTGTATGCGCCTGGCTCCTACTGTTCACCAGGTCACTGTGTGTCCCCTACATGCGCCTGGCTCCTACTGTTCACCAGGTCACTGTGTGTCTCCCCTATATGCGCCTGGCTCCTACTGTTCACCAGGTCACTGTGTGTCCTGTGTGTTCCCCTACATGCGCCTGGCTCCTACTGTTCACCAGGTCACTGTGTGTCTCCCCTACATGCGCCTGGCTCCTACTGTTCACAGTCCTCACCAGGTCACTGTGTCTCCCCTATATGCGCCTGGCTCCTACTGTTCACCAGGTCACTGTGTGTCCCCTGTATGCGCCTGGCCTGGCTCCTACTGTTCACCAGGTCACTGTGTCCTATTACTGTTCACCAGGTCACTGTGTGTCCCCTACATGCGCCTGGCTCCTACTGTTCACCAGGTCACTGTGTGTCTCCCCTACATGCGCCTGGCTCCTACTGTTCACCAGGTCACTGTGTGTCTCCCCTATATGCGCCTGGCTCCTACTGTTCACCAGGTCACTGTGTGTCTCCCCTACATGCGCCTGGCTCCTACTGTTCACCAGGTCACTGTGTGTCTCCCTTATATGCGCCTGGCTCCTACTGTTCACCAGGTCACTGTGTGTCTCCCCTGTATGCGCCTGGCTCCTACTGTTCACCAGGTCACTGTGTGTCTCCCTTCATGCGCCTGGCTCCTACTGTTCACCAGGTCACTGTGTGTCTCCCCTATATGCGCCTGGCTCCTACTGTTCACCAGGTCACTGTGTGTCCCCCTATATGCGCCTGGCTCCTACTGTTCACCAGGTCACTGTGTGTCCCCTACATGCGCCTGGCTCCTACTGTTCACCAGGTCACTGTGTGTCTCCCCTACATGCGCCTGGCTCCTACTGTTCACCAGGTCACTGTGTGTTCCCCTGTATGCGCCTGGCTCCTACTGTTCACCAGGTCACTGTGTGTTCCCCTACATGCGCCTGGCTCCTACTGTTCACCAGGTCACTGTGTCTCCCCTGTATGCGCCTGGCTCCTACTGTTCACCAGGTCACTGTGTGTCCCCTATATGCGCCTGGCTCCTACTGTTCACCAGGTCACTGTGTGTCTCCCCTATATGCGCCTGGCTCCTACTGTTCACCAGGTCACTGTGTGTCCCCTATATGCGCCTGGCTCCTACTGTTCACCAGGTCACTGTGTGTCTCCCCTACATGCGCCTGGCTCCTACTGTTCAGCAGGTCACTGTGTGTCTCCCCTACATGCGCCTGGCTCCTACTGTTCACCAGGTCACTGTGTGTCTCCTCTATATGCGCCTGGCTCCTACTGTTCACCAGGTCACTGTGTGTCTCCCCTATATGCGCCTGGCTCCTACTGTTCACCAGGTCACTGTGTGTCTCCCCTATATGCGCCTGGCTCCTACTGTTCACCAGGTCACTGTGTGTCTCCCCTGTATGCGCCTGGCTCCTACTGTTCACCAGGTCACTGTGTGTCCCCTACATGCGCCTGGCTCCTACTGTTCACCAGGTCACTGTGTGTCTCCCCTGTATGCGCCTGGCTCCTACTGTTCACCAGGTCACTGTGTGTCTCCCCTATATGCGCCTGGCTCCTACTGTTCACCAGGTCACTGTGTGTCTCCCCTGTATGCGCCTGGCTCCTACTGTTCACCAGGTCACTGTGTGTCTCCCCTGTATGCGCCTGGCTCCTACTGTTCACCAGGTCACTGTGTGTCTCCCCTGTATGCGCCTGGCTCCTACTGTTCACCAGGTCACTGTGTCCCCTACATGCGCCTGGCTCCTACTGTTCACCAGGTCACTGTGTGTCCCCTACATGCGCCTGGCTCCTACTGTTCACCAGGTCACTGTGTCTCCCCTACATGCGCCTGGCTCCTACTGTTCACCAGGTCACTGTGTGTCTCCCCTATATGCGCCTGGCTCCTACTGTTCACCAGGTCACTGTGTGTCCCCTCTATGCGCCTGGCTCCTACTGTTCACCAGGTCACTGTGTCTCCCCTCCTTTTATGCGCCTGGCTCCTACTGTTCACCAGGTCACTGTGTGTCTCCCCTACATGCGCCTGGCTCCTACTGTTCACCAGGTCACTGTGTGTCTCCCCTACATGCGCCTGGCTCCTACTGTTCACCAGGTCACTGTGTGTCTCCCCTGTATGCGCCTGGCTCCTACTGTTCACCAGGTCACTGTGTGTCTCCCCTGTATGCGCCTGGCTCCTACTGTTCACCAGGTCACTGTGTCTCCCCTATATGCGCCTGGCTCCTACTGTTCACCAGGTCACTGTGTGTGTCCCCTATATGCGCCTGGCTCCTACTGTTCACCAGGTCACTGTGTGTCTCCCCTATATGCGCCTGGCTCCTACTGTTCACCAGGTCACTGTGTGTCTCCCCTATATGCGCCTGGCTCCTACTGTTCACCAGGTCACTGTGTGTCTCCCCTACATGCGCCTGGCTCCTGCTGTTCACCAGGTCACTGTGTGTCTCCCCTATATGCGCCTGGCTCCTACTGTTCACCAGGTCACTGTGTGTCTCCCCTATATGCGCCTGGCTCCTACTGTTCACCAGGTCACTGTGTGTCTCCCCTATATGCGCCTGGCTCCTACTGTTCACCAGGTCACTGTGTGTCTCCCCTACATGCGCCTGGCTCCTACTGTTCACCAGGTCACTGTGTGTCTCCCCTGTATGCGCCTGGCTCCTACTGTTCACCAGGTCACTGTGTGTCTCCCCTATATGCGCCTGGCTCCTACTGTTCACCAGGTCACTGTGTGTCTCCCCTGTATGCGCCTGGCTCCTACTGTTCACCAGGTCACTGTGTGTCTCCCCTATATGCGCCTGGCTCCTACTGTTCACCAGGTCACTGTGTGTCTCCCCTATATGCGCCTGGCTCCTACTGTTCACCAGGTCACTGTGTGTCTCCCTACATGCGCCTGGCTCCTACTGTTCACCAGGTCACTGTGTGTCTCCCCTGTATGCGCCTGGCTCCTACTGTTCACCAGGTCACTTGTCTCCCCTATATGCGCCTGGCTCCTACTGTTCACCAGGTCACTGTGTGTCTCCCCTATATGCGCCTGGCTCCTACTGTTCACCAGGTCACTGTGTGTCCCCTACATGCGCCTGGCTCCTACTGTTCACCAGGTCACTGTGTCTCCCCTACATGCGCCTGGCTCCTACTGTTCACCAGGTCACTGTGTGTCCCCTACATGCGCCTGGCTCCTACTGTTCACCAGGTCACTGTGTGTCTCCCCTGTATGTGCCTGGCTCCTACTGTTCACCAGGTCACACTGTGTCTCCCCTGTATGCGCCTGGCTCCTACTGTTCAGCAGGTCACTGTGTGTCCCCTATTTGCGCCTGGCTCCTACTGTTCACCAGGTCACTGTGTCTCCCCTGTATGTGCCTGGCTCCTACTGTTCACCAGGTCACTGTGTGTCTCCCCTACATGCGCCTGGCTCCTACTGTTCACCAGGTCACTGTGTCTCCCCTATATGCGCCTGGCTCCTACTGTTCACCAGGTCACTGTGTGTCTCCCCTATATGCGCCTGGCTCCTACTGTTCACCAGGTCACTGTGTGTCCCCTACATGCGCCTGGCTCCTACTGTTCACCAGGTCACTGTGTGTCCCCTACATGCGCCTGGCTCCTACTGTTCACCAGGTCACTGTGTGTCTCCCCTATATGCGCCTGGCTCCTACTGTTCACCAGGTCACTGTGTGTCTCCCCTGTATGCGCCTGGCTCCTACTGTTCACCAGGTCACTGTGTGTCTCCCCTATATGCGCCTGGCTCCTACTGTTCACCAGGTCACTGTGTGTCCCCTTACATGCGCCTGGCTCCTACTGTTCACCAGGTCACTGTGTGTCTCCCCTGTATGCGCCTGGCTCCTACTGTTCACCAGGTCACTGTGTGTCTCCCCTATATGCGCCTGGCTCCTACTGTTCACCAGGTCACTGTGTGTCCCCTACATGCGCCTGGCTCCTACTGTTCACCAGGTCACTGTGTCTCCCCTACATGCGCCTGGCTCCTACTGTTCACCAGGTCACTGTGTCTCCCCTATATGCGCCTGGCTCCTACTGTTCACCAGGTCACTGTGTCTCCCCTATATGCGCCTGGCTCCTACTGTTCACCAGGTCACTGTGTGTCTCCCTGTATGCGCCTGGCTCCTACTGTTCACCAGGTCACTGTGTGTCTCCCCTATATGCGCCTGGCTCCTACTGTTCACCAGGTCACTGTGTCTCCCCTACATGCGCCTGGCTCCTACTGTTCACCAGGTCACTGTGTGTCTCCCCTGTATGCGCCTGGCTCCTACTGTTCACCAGGTCACTGTGTGTCTCCCCTGTATGCGCCTGGCTCCTACTGTTCACCAGGTCACTGTGTGTCCCCTACATGCGCCTGGCTCCTACTGTTCACCAGGTCACTGTGTGTCTCCCCTATATGCGCCTGGCTCCTACTGTTCACCAGGTCACTGTGTCTCCCCTGTATGCGCCTGGCTCCTACTGTTCACCCGGTCACTGTGTGTCTCCCCTACATGCGCCTGGCTCCTACTGTTCACCAGGTCACTGTGTGTCTCCCCTATATGCGCCTGGCTCCTACTGTTCACCAGGTCACTGTGTGTCCCCTACATGCGCCTGGCTCCTACTGTTCACCAGGTCACTGTGTGTCCCCTACATGCGCCTGGCTCCTGCTGTTCAGCAGGTCACTGTGTGTCCCCTGTATGCGCCTGGCTCCTACTGTTCACCAGGTCACTGTGTGTCTCCCCTACATGCGCCTGGCTCCTACTGTTCAGCAGGTCACTGTGTCTCCCCTATATGCGCCTGGCTCCTACTGTTCACCAGGTCACTGTGTGTCTCCCCTACATGCGCCTGGCTCCTACTGTTCACCAGGTCACTGTGTCTCCCCTGTATGCGCCTGGCTCCTGCTGTTCAGCAGGTCACTGTGTGTCTCCCATATATGTGCCTGGCTCCTACTGTTCACCAGGTCACTGTGTCTCCCCTATATGCGCCTGGCTCCTCTCCAGGTACTGTGTCTCCCTACATGCGCCTGGCTCCTGCTGTTCAGCAGGTCACTGTGTCTCCCCTATATGCGCCTGGCTCCTACTGTTCACCAGGTCACTGTGTCTCCCCTACATGCGCCTGGCTCCTGCTGTTCAGCAGGTCACTGTGTCTCCCCTATATGCGCCTGGCTCCTACTGTTCACCAGGTCACTGTGTCTCCCCTATATGCGCCTGGCTCCTACTGTTCACCAGGTCACTGTGTCTCCCCTACATGCGCCTGGCTCCTGCTGTTCAGCAGGTCACTGTGTCTCCCCTGTATGCGCCTGGCTCCTACTGCACAGGCGCAGGCTGTTCCCGCAGTGACCTGCCCGGTGTGTGTCAGGTCGGCTGGTCCGCGCCTGAACGGCTCAGGCGCAGGCTGTTCCCGCAGTGACCTGTCCGGTGTGTGTCAGGTCCGCATGATGACCACGGAGCTGGGCTATGGGTTCGAGTACCTGGGAAACTCTGGCCGTCTGGTGATCACACCGCTCACCGACCGCTGCTACCGGTACGCCGCGTGGCCCCTGTATTGATCACAATCATGGCCGTAACTAGAATATTGACCACCTGTTCAGATTCATGGCCTCGCTACAGTTCATACGCATCAATTGTCATCAGTGCAGTTGTAGTTGTAGCCGTTCGTGAGGATTTGCATGGATTTTACAAGGACTGAAGTGGTCGCCTTCGATATAACGTTCTCGTAGTCACATTCGCGTGATCTTTCTATGGACTGTAGTGGTCATGCTAGTCATAACGTTCTCGCAATCACATAGCAGTGGTCTATATAAGGACTAGTGGTCGTGCTAGTCATAACGTTCTCGCAATCACATTGGCGTGATCTATATAAGGACTAGTGGTCATGCTAGTCATAACGTTCTCGCAATCACATAGCAGTGATCTATATAAGGACTAGTGGTCATGCTGGTCGCAACGTTCTCGCAATCACATTGCAGTGGTCTATATAAGGACTAGTGGTCGTGCTAGTCATAACGTTCTCGCAATCACATTGGCGTGGTCTATATAAGGACTAGTGGTCATGCTGGTCAAACGTTCTCACAATCACATAGCAGTGGTCTATATAAGGACTAGTGGTAATGCTGGTCATAACGTTCTCGCAATCACATTACAGTGGTGTATATAAGGACTGGTGGCGGTGTCGGTCGTGACGTTCTCGCAATCACAGTGGCGTGGTCTTTATAAGAACGTCGTGGTCATGTTGGTCATAACGCTGTCGCAGTCACATTCGTCGGATAAATTGTAGTTGACAACGGCAGTCACAATATTACTTATGAGTGCGATAGTGGTTATATTAAGCGGCATTTGTCGTAATAGTTAGTCTGGCATGGCCTAAGATCAAGCGTGGTCATGTGCCGGCTCATCTCTCAGTGCATCTTACCTCCAAATATCCAAGGTAGACGCGACGAGTCTTAGGATGCCACTGAGTATTTTATATGTATTCCTTACAAATTCAGCGACAGCATCGACTTGATACTTCACTTATTGGGCTAACTAATGCAACACTACCGAGCTGGAACACAGACACTGTTAGCGTTGTTAGCACACACCCCACGTGCGTCAGTGACGTCAGGTGACGCTGGTGATGGCATCCGTCAGCACGCTGATGGGCGCGCTGAAGCTGAACCTGGGCGGCGCGCCCGAGGGCCCGGCCGGCACCGGCAAGACGGAGACCACCAAGGACCTGGCCAAGGCGATGGCCAAGCAGTGCGTCGTGTTCAACTGCTCGGACGGCCTCGACTACCGCGCCATGGGCAAGTTCTTCAAGGTAGGTGGAGGCCGCCGCGCCAGCGCAGCACACCAGGGACACGGCGCGGCTTGTGCTCATGTTGTCGACGGTTTGAGTTTGCTTCTTTCCGGATGCTACCATTAGTACTTAGTGAAAACTACGTAAAGTTTGATGCGCCTTCATCATTGCGTAGTTTTTCATCATCATTTTTCATCTTCATCATCAACCTCTGCGCCTTCATCGAGTATGTTATGTGCGTGTCAAATGCGTCGCTAGAAGGCGCATTGCTGTCCTTCACTACGATATTATCTCACGCCAACGGTGCAGGATGGCTGGGCCACAAACCCAACGTCTGTGTTCTTGCGCCATAGTCGGCGTGTGCATTTAGTTAGTGTCTATGTAGACTATGTCCACAGGCGTGCTAGCAAAGCCACGAATGAAGTTTGAAGTGGCGACACATCAGTTGAGTACACGGTACTGACACATGGTGTAGGGGCTGTACCGTTTCTACCGCACAGCTGTGTGCTGCCTCCCCGTCCGTGGCATGTCTACCACCAGGTGTGGGGGCTGTACCGTTCCTACTATACGCCTGTGTGCCGCCTCCCCATCCGTGGCATGTCTACCACCAGGTGTACCGTTTCTACTGCACGGGTGTGTGCCGCCTCCCCATCCGTGGCATGTCAACCACCAGGTGCAGGGGCTGTACCGTTTCTACTGCACGGCTCAGTCGCCTCCCGTCCGTGGCATGTCTGTCACCAGGTGTAGGGGCTGTACCGTTTCTACTGCACGGCTGTGTGCCGCCTCCCCGTCCGTGCCATGTCCGCCACCGCACCAAGCGCAACTCCGCCCCGTCCGCAGGGTCTGGCGCAGGCCGGCGCGTGGGCCTGCTTCGACGAGTTCAACCGGATCGAGCTGGAGGTGCTGTCCGTGGTGGCGCAGCAGATCCACTGCATCCAGCAGGCCATCGCGGCCGACCTGAAGAAGTTCATGTTCGAGGGCACCGAGCTGGTGCTCGACCCCACCTGCTGCGTCTTCATCACCATGAATCCCGGGTGAGCCGTCAGTGGGGTGACACGCAGGCGGTGATCTGATAGACGTCCCACGGCGGGGTTGGGTTCCTGGTGGCGGAGCGAGACTCAGGCCGGAGGGGACGACTATCCGTGAGGGTTGGGTGGGGCGGAGCACACGAGAAGCCATACATTTATACACTAACGTCTATTCTACCGCTTTATAATGGCAGCTCAGATGACGGCTCGATTGCAAATGCAAATTTCACTTGCAAACAGTGCTCTGCACATGCTTTTTTTTAAAAATGCTACGTACTGTTTTAATCGTATAATATCTAACTGTGTTTTTTTGCTCCGATTCAGTACGTTTCGACCTTCGCATTTTCGGCCGACCCGCTGCTGCAGTAGGTGCGGGCTGCCACCGAGACTTTGAACTGTCGAGCCGCGCGGACCTGTCTGTCCGCGTGCGTAAATTAATAATTTATTTTAAATTAGACGAACGTTAGTGCCGGTGACCTGATCCGCGGCGCTGGTCAAGACCCTAGACTGTTCACGAGCCAAAAGGACCTGGCCTCTGACCCGCGCCGTGCCGCAGGTACGCCGGCCGACAGGAGCTGCCCGACAACCTGAAGGTGCTGTTCCGCACGGTGGCCATGATGGTGCCCGACTACGCCATGATCGGCGAGATCTCGCTCTACTCGTGCGGCTTCATGACCGCCAGGGGGTGGGTGGATTTCGGCGTCGAGGCCGCCGCCAAAGTTGCCCAGGTGGTGGCTGGTGACGCCTTTGTTTCTCGGTGCGAAGTGACGCATTCTCCGTGTGCCACGAATTTCTAGAGCTATGTTTGATTGGCAGATCAGTGACTAATTGCTGGCTAATAGTCGCGTTATTTGAGACTTAATGTTTTGATCTGTCTGACTTTGATTGTTACTGCCATGGTTAAGACTAATACAGGTACTGAATAAGATGTACATTATCATTCAAAATCGGCTTTTCGTAATATTTCCAAACGATTCGGCCATGGCGCTCATTGGGGTGCGTAACATGAAGAAGGAAATCGAAACTAATAGCCGAAAGTCGGTAAATACAGCGATACGTTTTCATTAGAACAATATTTTATATATAATTGTGATCAATCACTGAAGTATCACCACATTGCAATCAATCCAGGTTAATTTAATTTATCGAGAGGGATGGTGACATGGAGCATGCCGCAATATCTCGCTTAGCGATGCAAAGTCACCTCTTTATTCCTGGCTCTTTATTTTGTGACATACGTTTGCTAGCTGGGAGAAGGCGCTAGATACTGATATCATGTGGCGTGGTTTAACGAGGGATGACACTGGTGGACATTGGTCAGTATACCGAGCCTGCCGACTGGTTTAATGGCTGTCACTGCGCTCACTTGTGTGACGGCCCGTAATGACTGTCACCCTGACAACGTACTGTGTGGTAGCCTGTGATGACTTTCACTGACGCGCCGCCTCACCGTCTGGACTTATCGGCAGGCTGGCGGGCAAGATCGTCGACACGTACAGACTGTGTTCGGAGCAGCTCTCCTCTCAGCACCACTACGACTACGGTAGGTGGCATCTCTCATCTCAGTACCATTACCACGACGGTAGGTGGCGTCTCTCATCTCAGTACCATTGCGACTATGGTAGGTGGCATCTCTCATCTCAGTACTATTACCACTAGGGTATGTGGCATCTTCCACTCTTCCATAGTGTCGGCTATCGGCTGTGTGTCGGCTGTGTATCAGCTGTGTGTTGGCTGTGTGTCCGCTGTGTGTCGGCTGTGTATCAGCTGTGTGTTGGCTGTATGTCTGCTGTGTTCTGCTGTGTGTCGGCTGTGTGTTGGCTGTGTGTTGGCTGTGTGTTGGCTGTGTGTTGGCTGTGTATCAACTGTGTGTCGGCTGTGTGTCGGCTGTGTTGGCTGTGTGTCGGCTGTGTGTTGGCTGTGTGTTGGCTGTGTATCAGCTGTGTGTCGGCTGTGTGTCGGCTGTGTGTTGGCTGTGTGTCGGCTGTGTGTTGGCTGTGTGTCGGCTGTGTGTTGGCTGTGTGTCGGCTGTGTGTCGGCTGTGTATCGGCTGTGTGTCGGCTGTGTGTCGGCTGTGTATCAGCTGTGCATCAGCTGTGTGTCGGCTGTGTATCGGCTGTGTGTCGGCTGTGTATCAGCTGTGTGTCGGCTGTGTGTCGGCTGTGTGTCGGCTGTGTGTCGGCTGTGTGTCGGCTGTGTGTCGGCTGTGTGTCGTCTGTGTGGTGGATGTGTGTCAGCTGTGTGTCGGCTGTGTGTCGGCTGTGTGTCCGCCGTGTGTCGGTTGTGTGTCGGCTGTGTGTTGGCTGAGTGGTGGCTGAGTGGTGGCTGTGTGTTGGCTGTGTGTCGGCTGTGTGTGGCGGTGTGTTGGCTGTGTGTCGGCTGTGTGTCTACTTTGTGTCAGCTGGTGTCGGTGCTGTGTTGGCTGTGTGTTGGCTGTGTGTCGGCTGTGTGTCTACTTTGTGTCAGCTGGTGTCGGTGCTGTGTTGGCTGTGTGTTGGCTGTGTGTTGGTTGTGTGTTGCCTGAGTGGTGGCTGTGTGTCGGCTGTGTGTTGGCTGTGTGTTGGCTGTGTATTGGTTGTGTGTTGGCTGTGTGTTAGCTGTGTGTTGGCTGTGTGTCGGCTGTGTGTTGGCTGTGTGTTGGCTGAGTGGTGACTGTGTGTCGGCTGTGTGTCGGTTGTGTGCCTACTTTGTGTCGACTGTACCGTGATGGGGCGTCTCACCTGTATCCCGATCGGGCAGGCATGCGGGCCGTCAAGGCGGTCCTCACCGCGGCCGGCAACCTGAAGCTGAAGCTGCCTGACGTGAACGAGTCGGTGCTGGTGCTGCGCGCCATCCAAGACGTGAACCTGCCGAAGTTCCTGTCGCAGGTGACTGACACCGGTCCGCTGGCTCCCCGATTCGGGCGCCGAACCTAGTGAGAGAGTCGATCTGGGCCCGTCTATCCTTAAGATGGAGTGTCTGGTGCGTGCATCAGCCAGCTAGAGCCGGTTGGTGTGAACACGACGGAGCTGAAGGGCCCGAACTGCACGGCTGGTTGCACCTGTTGTAGCGGTGGATGTATATGTTGTTGAAATGCTGTTATTGAGATGGACATCCCGACCATATGGACGTATAACGCACCGTGGCGCTTTGGTTCATGAACCGCCTCGATGGTGGAGATTATGAGTCGGTGGATGGGGATGGTTTGGATGACGACACTAGATGTATTGAGTTGCAACCACGATTAGCATGTTGTGTGGGGTGGTTCTAATGATCTGATGAAACATGAAGATGCGTGTAGCGTGCGTACCGGTATGTACTGACGGACATCGGTGATTTGAATTGTGAGAAATTAAGTGTAGCTACGTAGTGATGCTATTGTTGATTTCCGTGTGAGATGGTGATATTTCGGTGAATGCCGTGCTTCGATCATGATAGCCGATTACGATGTCGAAGTGATGGTAGCAATGACGGTGATGAAATAACGGCAACGGTAGCGATAAAAATGACGATGGTGACGATGGTGACGGTGACGATGACGATGACGATGACGATGACGATGACGATGACGATGACGATGACGATGACGATGACGATAGCGATGACAATGGCAGTAGCGAGCACGATCAAGATCAAGGTGGTGACGATCGCGATCAAGATCACGATCGCGATGACGATGATAATGGTGACGATGATGATGGTGACGATGACGACGATGATGATGATCCCGATGGTGATGGTGGCAGTGGTTACGATGACGACGATGACGATGATGTCGATGGCGACGATGGTGACGATGACCATGGTGACCGCGGCAGGACGTGCCGCTGTTCTCCGGCATCATCGGCGACCTGTTCCCGGGCGTGGTGCTCCCGAAGTCCGACTACGAGGTGCTGATGGACGCCCTGCATCGGGTAATCGCGAAGCGAAACCTACAGCCGGTACCTTGGTTCATCGGTACGTGACGTTCACCCAGGCGTCTTAAGAAGTGGCGACGCCTTAATCCCAGCCTGACCTAGCCTTCGCCAGTGGAGGGGAAGGGGTTCGACACCCTGCAGCTTCCAAGCGATGTGCTAGAAAAACGAGGGATCAACAGGCGTGTGGCGTGTGATGAGATGTCGCGGTTGATGCCCGGGTTTTGTACCTGGGATGATATGTACCCCTCTAGGTCGCGTAAAAGGTCAAATTGTCGCAAAAATCAAAACTTTTCACAATTACATCGCAAACGCTCCGTAAACTGCACGGTTAATCATAAACTGTGTTGTCAATGCTTTACAGACGTAGAAGCTTACCACAAGCACCATTTGGCATTGGGCGCAGGTCACGTCAGGCCATGGCCGGTCAAGTACTTGAAAATATGATTGCATGTTGGTTGAAGCCACTGCTTCAACCAACCAGGGTAAAAATTGAACACACAATCGGATTCAGGACTTCAGATAACCCCAGATGTCGGGTTAACACTCGCACGTCCGGAGGTCCGCGCCAACTTCGCATGTCCGGGGGGCAGATGTCTGTCCCCTAATATCTCTCGAACTATGCCAACTAGCGATAAACGGAAAACGGCGTTGGATAGCTGGTGACTGGCTCCATCGAAAGTATTTCGGTCATTTTTTACGCTGAGGTCAAAAGTCAGGTCACTGGGTCATCATAAGTCAAATTCGACCAGATCAGGTGTAATTCAGTCAGTCATGTATTTGGGTACTTCCACGTGGTGGCTGTTCTGCACCCAGACATTGTTGCGTGAGCACATCCTGTAGAGAACATTGCATCAGAAACATTTCGAACATACAGCGCAGAAAGACCTCTATAGTAAGACTAGCGACTCTGCGCTAAAGCACCTTTGAATGCAGAGCGACTCGGTGCTTGCCTGGTGACTGGTGGTAGCCTATTCCAAGCGACCGCGGCGCGGTATGAAAACCCTCGCTGGGTCTGCGTGAGTCGACATCTTGTGAGATGAAGCTCACCGACTGACCCAGCTCTGGTCTCCCTCTGCGATACTTGTGACCGCCAGGTAAACATTCTTCGTACAGCTTCTGGGCATTGCCTAATCCACATGGCTCTGTATACCTGGATGCAATCGTGCTCCCGAACCATCTCTGCAAGCGTTAGCCATCCTAATGACACGAGTGCAGGGGACACGTGCTCGTTGCGGCGCACTCCGGTGCGCCGCAACTCAGATATTGACACATATCTCAGGACCTGTAACAGATAGAAATAAACGGCGAACGCTATTCGACAGTCCTTAAAATGCGCTACCGACAATACGCGGTGTAATTTAAGGTCATGTCAACAGAAACACAGGTCAAGGTCATGAAGTCATGACCTCAGGTCAAGACCTAGTGAGGTCATGTAATGTATCAATCGACACGTCTTGACGATACAAGCACAATGGCGGTAATATCAGCCTTCTAGCTCAATGCAGTGCGATGTAATGCGCATAAATGGGTAGTGATCTCAGGTGACCTCAGAGACCTTGGTGAGGTAACTGAGCAAAAATATCAGCGGTAACATTGAGCATAGCTTCCATCTACATGCCACAACCGTTGTGAGATCATTCCGAGCGCAAATATGTAACCAGGAAACATTTGTATATTTTCCCATAGCCCTATAATGGGGAAGCCATGGCAGCGACCTGACCTAAGGTCAATGCTACGAAAAAAACGATATATATATATTATGGTCCCTGATGAGATCATGACATGCTATAAGTTTGAAATCAATCGCCCAATTATTGTGGAAGTTATGCCACCTAGAACTCCGAGTGTAGTTTGGTCACTTCGCCTGACCTGGTGACCTGACCTGAGATGACCCAGGATTAAAAATGTATGAGGATATGCGAAAAAGACCAATGAACAGCTATGCGAGGTTTGGCCTTGCTAACCCGATACGTTTGGCGGCAAATGAGGAAAAACCGGAGGGGGGGGGGGGGCAGATATCTGCTACCCCGGACGTGCGCGGGGTTAAGATAGGAATGATGTATGTAGTTCTCTCGGACTGGCAGTGATAGTCTTCAGTTTTTACCTCGCCTGCACAGCAACCTTTTCTGAATTTCAACTGCTTTTCCAGCCATGAAGTTCTGAAATATAACAACTGCCAATGCCCCTACATTGGATGAGGCTGATTAGTCAACTAATACGGCCTTATGCAACAGTTTCTCCAAAATCAACAAAAGTTCGTGGCTCCAAATCGGCAGGCAATCATAACCAACAACCGTCCACCGTCTGCATGTCCGCTCACCCTCACCGTTTTGGTGGCATCTTACCACCTCGACCATCCAGTCGGGTCTGGGGAAGCCGCGCGCGCGAGAGGGATACCAGTCCCCACGGGGTGGGGGCAAGGTGATAACGCCCTGCTCTGTCACTGGCCGGCATCACCTATTGCACCACACCGCGCAGGCAGGGGTCCGGTCGTCGCACGCCAGACAAGCCGCCTGCCCCTGCCTTGTATGTGCCGCATGATACAACGATGACACAGGTGTCATCAATGGTGACGACCGACTGTGTCAGGTCCCAATGACGCATCATATGGCAGCCGTCGGCACGTCGGCACTGGACCCGGTTTCAGTATAACACACGTCACACGAGGCGTCGCCTGCCTGTGTCAGCCTGCCGGCGAATACACTGCCGAATGTTCGGGATCCACTCGGAGCCCGGATCGCAAGATACAATAAAGCCAATTGCATTCCGAAGGGGAGGTGCGAAAATTACTTTGTTGCGAAGGTCATCCGATGTCAACATAGGCCATTGACCTTGAATTACCCTGGAGTGGTGCAAGGATAATGTCCGGGTATCAATGCCGTCAGCTGCTAGCCTAAGCCAAACGAAGTGTGTCTTTTAGGTTACGATGTCACGCCAAGGCGCGCTAATTAACGATTTCAGGAGAGAAAAAACCTTCGGCGTACTCCTGTATGACGTAATAGACCCGTCGCCTGCCTTTGGTTCCATGCGATTCATATGGTGATGCGGGGCCGATCATGTTTCAGACAAGATCATCCAGATATACGAGATGATCCTGGTGCGACACGGGCTGATGGTGGTCGGGGAGCCGATGGGCGGCAAGACGTGCGGCTACCAGGTGAGCAGTGGCCGTAATATCATTCTGACAGTCGACTTCTGGTGACGGACGGTATGGGGTGAGCAGTGGCTGTAATATATATAGGTGAGGCTATATAATATATAGGCTATATAATATGTGATATAGCCTCATATATAATATATGAGGCTATATAATATATAGGCTATAATAGGTGAGAACTGGCTTGCCGCCCCGGTAGCTCAGTTGGTTAGAGCGCTGGCCTGCACTGGTCTCCCCTGTACTGGCAACACAGGGTTCGAGTCGCTTCGCGCGCTCGCATTTAGCCCCCGGCGGGAGTGTCAGTTGGTAGCTGGCCGAATAAGGCCGGGGACCAGCTGCCGGGTGGCCGTGTCGGTGCATTGGCGGCACGTTAAACTTTCAGTCAAAATTATGCCGTTGAACTAGAGTTCGTGGATCGGGTTGTGGGGCCAGGGTTCACGCAACAAGCTCTGCTTAGCAATAGAACCCTGGTTCCTCAAGCCACCCCAACAACAATTCGGATTAAATTTAGTTAACAAAGCAAACAGTTGACTTCTGATGCTAGGCGGTATAATTCTAGCCTGCTAACTGCTACGCGACATTACCCCCGCATCAAAACCTTGGCCACCGGAGTCGCAGTAACCATCTTCAAGCTGGTTACAAGCCGGGAACTTCAGGAAATAACAAAGAGGCGCTCTTGCGGTATGTTTACATGTGAAGTGATCCGACCGCAAATCAAGGATTAAGCTGTTCAGAAAGTTGCAGGGAACAGTTTTGTTGGACGTCATGAGGTGTACTACCAATGCCCGTTTATATCAATAGCCCTTAACATTTGCAATGCCTTGTATCTTACCCAACATTTAAACATTTGAAGTGGCCTTGGTTGCTGTCCAAGGCACAGTCACTGATGGGAATGGGGCAGCACAAGGTTCGAAAATGCGGAAATTTGCAACGCGCTGCGGTTCGAATTTTTGGAATTGCATGCATCTTACGGAATTCTCGAGACCCCCCACTCCCACCCAGTTGGGCTTCGATTAAGCACCTGAAATCTCTAATTCTTAGGTCCCTGCACAAATTGACCCTGTAATTCACCACCAAAATTTTCGCAAGCTACGCCTTCGGCCGAAGAGGACCTATCAATGTCACCAGAGGTAATCGGGGTCAGTGAGTACTAAAGTGAGGGGCGATGATGGCCGAGTGGTTAAGGTGTCGGGCTATGGGAACCAAAGGTCCCGGGTTCGACTCTAGCGCCACTCAGGACATTTCACAATCCCGCGGCCCACCGGCGAAACAGTGTGGCGGCGCCATTAGCTGTGCATGTGCATAAAGTGTGTCGTGAACCAACCAAAATAAACAAACAAACGAGTACTAAAATGATCTAGATATAGCCATAAAATTGTCCGGGGGAAGCGCCCGTTTCGTTCCAGCAAATATCAATTCCATTAATTTATCTGCTCCTATTAAAAATAGCTGTTCGAGTATGTATGTCCCGTGACATTTCGAACAGTTGTGATTCGAGTAAATTACATCTCTAAATCAAGGTGATTGATTTGTCATAGTATAACGTTCCACTTTACTGTACGGACTGCAATTCGATAGCATAACTATTTTGATGACAGTCGGCTCTGACATTGTCCAGATTACCGCTGCTATCCTCTCGACTCTCGACGGCCAACACCTGTACGCTTGGGTGCGAAGGCTTTCCCAATCTTTACGTAAGGTATCCTTGGATATAATTGGCATGCCAGAAATGTACGCCAAAGTAATTAATCGAATTGGAAATGCCTATGTCATTTCACCTAAATCATTACCGCTCGTAAGCTATCCTGAGATCATATTCGGTGTTCTATGGTCTTCAGGTAGTTTTTTTTAAGTAGAGCTGCATATCGTATTCGGTGCTCTATGGCCTTCAGGTAGGTTTTTTAGCGGAGACAGAAGACGCACAGCGAATAATATTAAAATTCATGTTATTTTTTCAATATGATACTCAATTGAGGTATCTAAAGCATATGGTCTTATAAATCGTGTTCAATATAAAAAATGTATTTCAATATTGATAGTTGAACCACGCATTTTACAAGTAGGTGGTATCGTTACTGTTATTGCTCTATGGTTTCGTGATAATTCATATGGTATACATGACGGGAACGGTGCAACCTCAGCAAATATAGATGGCGTATGTTTGAGTACTACTATGCCGTACATTGTTTACAATTAATTTACGATGGTCATGTGAATAGCTACTCTTTACCTACCCACCGGCCGAACTAACGCAAATGCTAGGCATTGTGGAATAATGCGTGTTTGATTATTTCCCGATGTTTTCTGATGTGTGTAGCGCATACTGTATATTGGGTACGATTTTATAGACCTGTATGTACTCAGTAGAGGGGGAGGGGGATTCATTCCACTGCGGGGGCAAAACCGACGGCTGTGGGGGAAAATGCCCCCGCAGTTCGCATGTTGAAATGCGCCATCTACACCCCTATGTGAAGCATAGCATAACTTTGTATATATAGTATATATATAGTATATAGTGCTATGTACTATATATAGTACATATAACAATGTACTATGTATACTGGTATATTTAGTATACTAGTATACATAGTATATACTATATACAAGATACAAGATAGTATATATACTATCTTTTGTACGCGAGTATAATATATACTATTTATTATATTATGCTATACACTTGGTGTCTTGTCATAAGCTGCCCAGGTGGGACATGGTTCGTTTGCATCTGCCGCCCACCAGGTGCTGGCAGAAGCGCTGAGCATTATCGCCGCCGCCAAGAGCGAGCAGATGAAGGAGAACGGAGTCCAGTACAAGATCATCAACCCCAAGGCCATCACCATGGGCCAGCTGTACGGCTGCTTCGACGACGTGTCCCACGAGTGGTCGGACGGTACGTGGTCTGGCTAGTCTGGTCTGGTCTGGTGTGGTCTGGTTCAGGCTGCTCGTCGCAGTGTTATTGTGATGTAATCTGGTCTTGTGTGGTCGGGCGAGACCCGGTTGGGGTTGATGTTGTCCCACCTGGACTGGTCTGGTGTGATGCGCCATGATGTGGTCTGGCACGGTGCTGTGGTCTGGTGTGGTCTGGTCCAGTGTGGTCATGTCTGGTGTCGTGGTTATGGTCTCATGGGGACTCGTGTATTCCCTTACGATCTCGTCGGAGCTGACAGTGGTTGAACCACAGCCTCTGCGACTATGTAACGTACCTGCATGGCCGGGTCTTTGTGGCTGCCAAGCCACGTCTTTCTGTCGAAGCTCCGACTACGTAATGTACTTGCCAAGCTAAGCTTTCTGTGGAAGCTCCGACTATGTGATGTGCCTGCCAAGCCACGTCTTTCTGCGAAGCTCTGACTATGTGACGTACATAATTGCCAAGCCACATCTTTGTGACTGCCGAGCCACATCTCTCAGTCGAAGCTTAAAATATGTGACGTACAGCCACGTCTCTGCGCCTGAAGCTGGCACCGTTCCCACAGGCGTGGCTTATCCAAAACACGTACAAAAGGATCCGTGGTCGAATGTCATTTGGGGGTATTTCTCAGATGTAAAGCCATGCGGATAATATGTTAGTAAACCTATTTCTTTAAGGGAGGGGCAGAAGTACAGTTAATAGCACGCCTTAAGAAGCGACGCCCATAGTTCACTTCATCACTCCATTCCACCTCTACACCACGACTTGATTTTTATTCAGCTTCAGGGGTCAGTGCAAAGTTGTAGCAGTCCCGGTATAGCAAGACACTGCTTAAGGTGTCTTGTGGTGAGCATAATGAGGTGTCTTGTGGTGAGCACGACGAGGTGTCTTGTGGTGAGCATAATGAGGTGTTTTGTGGTGCACACAAGAAAAAGTCGTACTTTTATACCGTAGCGCTATGATGTGCTGCTTAAATCACCGCCACAATGCCATTCTTTTTCCGGTGTATATGGTCTGCACGTGGTGACGAACGGGCCTGGTCGTTTGCCAGCACTGCCTCCGGTACAGGTCGTCATCTAATCCGCTGGACTGTACGTGTGCGCAGGTGTGCTGGCCAACAGTTTCCGCGACTTTGCCCAGTCGGTGACTCCAGACCGCAAGTGGATCCTGTTTGACGGCCCGGTGGACGCCGTCTGGATCGAAAACATGAACACCGTGCTGGACGACAACAAGAAGCTGTGCCTCATGTCGGGCGAGATTATCCAGGTGATGGGGCGCGGCCCGACAGAACTTCATGTGCGGACGAGAGGCCTCTGTGATGTCTCTGGTTTGCTGCTGTGGAAGCTGCACAGCCGTCATTGTGTCTATTCATCAGCAGGTGTTTGACGCACATGGAAGGAGTAGTTACCGGGACTTGTGGCTTAAGCAGTGGGTATTTGCACAATTCCTGCTTATGAATGTTTTGCTCAGTATTGTTGAAAGGAAAAATGACTAGCAACACGGCAGACAAGATCACAGGACATTGAAGTTAAGTAATTAGAGGCTGATGCATTTGACACTGCATAACATATGAGTGCCCGAGAGAGCTGTCCTATTACGATAGATGGATCTGCAGGTGGCCTTCTCTCCCTCGATAGACGATTGCCAGATAAATTCAACCATCCTGGCAAATGTATGTTCAGATTATCTGATCTTGCTCGGTATGAGTGTCCAGCTATACTAACCTCTGCAGATAGATGAGTAACGAGATGACCTGATCTCAGAAGACAAATGTCCAGTTATCGAAATCTCTGCCGGCAGATAAGCAGTCTCACTAGACATGAGTGTCCAGCTATCACAACCTCTGCCGACAGACGAGTAACTAGATGACCCAGCCTCGCTCGACACGAGTCTCCAGCTGTCCTAACCTCTGCCGACAGATGAGTGACCAGATGAACCTGATATTCGAGCCTGCCGACCTGGAGCAGGCGTCTCCGGCCACCGTGTCTCGCTGCGGCATGATCTACCTGGAGCCGCACCAGCTGGGCTGGCGGCCCATCAAGGTAGTGTGTCCCGCTTGGCGGGCGGCCCATCAAGATAGTCTGTAAGACAGGATAGTTGAGGTCGAGTCGGCTCTAGGACCTTGTTGCGTTGCCCACGATAGACGATCCTTTGAGAGGAGGTGTGAGGTGGATGAGTAAACGTTCTAAACTCTTTAACCTTACCTTTGATTGAATACAATTCATCATTGCGTGAATGGAAGTGCGACTCGTATTTGAAGGCAAGCACCCTTCAAAGGTATTCTAAGGAACTCGTTGTTATCATCTGGGCAGGAGACCTGTTAAGGTGGACTTCACTACATAAGATGTGGCAGGTCAAAGGAACATTCGGCTGGCTTGACTGAAGAACAATACAGATAGCCGTTCACCAGCTGGGTTGGAGTCTACCGAAGTAACCCTACAGGTGTTGTAGTTGGCAGCGGAGCCTTGTTGGGCATAGCAGACCAAGGGTTCCACCTTCCCGGCGGAGCTAAGGGTTGACAGTTCGATGTTCGACTGCCTCTAAGGCAATTTATCAGTCCGCTTTGGGTCCGCGTGGTAGACTGGCAATGCTGAATGACCTACGCAGCAAAATTTCCCCGAAAGACCACTAGGATCCGCACGCGCCAATCCAACTAACTTCCAACGTCTGTGTTACCTTTGCGTGCTCTGACACTGGCATATTCCTTCACGGCAGAACCCGTACCCGCTCCTTCGTGTTCCTTAGGCACGTGGGAAGTGGGATTGTGTCAAAATTTGGACCGACTCACACAGAACCATACCGCTGTCCACGCAGGACTCATACCTGAACACTGCCCGTCGCTTTAACTGGGGAGCTGATATGCGGCTGTCTACACATGACTCACACCCGAATACTCTGCCCGTCGGTTTAACTGAGGAGCTGACATGCCGCTGTCCACACAGGACTCATACCTGAACACTGCCCGTCGCTTTAATTGAGGAGCTGACATACCGCTGTGCACACAGGACTCATGCCTGAATACTCTGCCCGTCGCTTTAACTGAGGAGCTGACATACCGCTGTCCACACAGGATTCATACCTGAACACTCTGCCGAGCGCGTTCACTGAGGAGCTGAAGGCTAGCATCAACGACATGTTCGAGTGGCTGATCGACCCGCTGCTGCAGTTCCTGAAGCACAACGCCAAGGTGTTCATGCGCACCTCTGACCTGCACCTGGTCTGGGTGAGTGGTATGTGCCGCTATGTCAGGTCACGACCTGCACCTGGTCTGGGTGTATGTTGTGGGCTGCTACGTCAGGTCGTGCCCCTCCGACCTGCACCTGGTCTGGGTGAGTGTTGTGGGCTGCTACGTCAGGTCGTGCCCCTCCGACCTGCACCTGGTCTGGGTGTATGTTGTGTGCTACTGTGTCAGCACACTTCCGTGATCTGGGTTAGAGGCAGTGCATTCACGACTAGGAGAGTAGCTAGCGTACGCTATTCATCAATACGGATGCTACATTTAGTCGTAAAATGTGTCAACATCACCACCTATTGAATGCTTTCTCCTTTGATATGCTTTCCATCAAAATGGTGACATCCTCCTTGCTATTGTTAAATGCATTAAATGTTTAACGGAGTATTGAAAAACTGTTAATCTTACAACATTTAATGTCACAAGGCCTGCTATCGCAAATTGGAACTTTCAGAACATTATATTTCAAACTTCAATTGAAATGAGGAATACTAACTCAAAATGTTTTTTTTTGGCGGAATCGTGCTATTTAACCCGCTCGCCTTCCACATCACGCGTAGCGAATAATTTCCTTTGATAAAAATTAGCTGTGATGGCCATTTCAGCGACTTTGGGGTACTTCCCCACCTCCCCGGAAGAGAGTTGCGCTTCCTGATCATATTTTCTCAGCGACTTCAGTGTGTTTCGCCACCTCCCCAGGGGACGGTGGCGGTACCTTATGATCGTTTCTCAGGGACTTCAGTGTGTTTCCCCACCTCATCAGAGGACAATGGAGGTATCTTATGATCCTTTCTCAGCGATTCCGTGACGCTGAGTATCGTTATGAGGTGTTTATCGCAGTTGAGTAGCGGACACGAGCCGACGCGGTGTGCTCCCCACACCGCCTCGCATGCGAACTGACCCGGCGCGCGTCGCGCGCAGTGCTTCACCAAGCTGTACACGTGTCTACTGGACGAGATTGCCGAGTCGACGCAGCCCGGCAAGGACCCGATCCACCCGAACAACCTGACAAATTGGGTCCAGGTCAGTGCTCAGTCAGCTGCCTGTGTGGAGTCTGATCCACCCGAACAACCTGACCAACTGGGCCCAGGTCAGTGCTCAGTCAGCTGCCTGTGTGGAGTCTGATCCACCCGAACAACCTGACAAATTGGGTCCAGGTCAGTGTGATCCGCTGCCTGTGTCAAGTTTGATACACCCGAACAACCTGACCAACTGGGTCCAGGTCACTGCTCAGTCGGCTGCCTGTGTGGAGTCTGCTGTCGCTGTCTGGACGCATGCGTTCTTTGTGATTCTTCTACGGTGGTAAATTGTTGAACTGACTGCCTGATAGGTGGCACCACTGTCTGTTCGGGACGTTTGTATTCTACGATGTCAATACCTCCCAACATTCATAACTTCCAGAGTTGAACTTGCCTTCCAATGACAGCTTGAAGACCGAATCAACATCCTTCTCAAAGAAGCATCGACATCGTGCTTTTTGATGCTTGCTTATGAAGTGCCTACGCCTCGTTTCTAGCAGAATGCGATTGGAAACTGTCATGCCTATGTCCACTGTAAGGGATCGTGATAGACGAGCATCTCGCAACGCAGTTCCTGGTAAATATATTATCTATGATGTGGTTTGCTGTGCAACGCCCGTATATAGCATATGCCTCTTCAGCGTTGGCCCAAATATAGGCATTCCAATATTAGGCATCTTGCTACAAACGAAGAAGGTAGTCATAACTGTGCCATTGGCTGAACATTTATTTTGAATGACTTAAAAAACATTTTAAGTGATATATTTCGACATCCTGTCCTTGACCTGACGAAGACCTGACGTGTTTCGACCCCTCACACCTGACTAAAAGACATTATTTTAACACTTCCTCTAGGACAGCTGGCAACTAAGCCTTTCTCAGGAGCTCAGTCAGAACATGTGCACCGGGGATGACGGGAGTGTATCCCAGGGGGGACATAGCGAGACCACGACTCACCTTGCACCAAATGGAAGCCACGCGTTTGCGATAGTGGGTTGAACATGTGCTTGGTTAGTAGCGTGCCCAGGAGTGGTCGGGAGCGTCAGGATCTCGCCAGAGACGTCTGTCCCCTTCACAGATGCCAAATGAATGAAGCATGAGAACACCAATCGCACATTTCTTTGCTTGATGGCCATCAATTATACCATTGTTTTAATACACAGATTTATTTTACTGTAAATGAACTGTGCTACCGATTTGGGATGCATACTTCAGGCTATTTTTTCGGGTGAATTTTGGTGCTCCATTGCTCCATGGAACAATCGAGCCTTTCACCCAGTTGGGGACGTGAGAGTGCAGATCAGTCCCGGACAGGTGTGCTGGTGATCCACTGATGCTGCGGCACCACCAGCATGTCCTGCTGTCTCTTGTTGGGCCGCTTGCGTTCCACAAGCCAAACTCTGCGTGCATGTCTCCATGTGACTGGCGGAAGTCATTGGGCTCTATCTGTTTGTGTGCTTGTTTGTGAGCTGTTTATGTGCCACGTGCTGCGGTGAGTCGGTGTTCTGCCGGTGTATCTGCAGGGCCTGTTCGTGTTCTGCCTGCCGTGGTCGATCGGCGCCCTGATGACGTCAGAGAGTCGGGTGGCGTTCGACGCTCTGCTGCGGGACATGCTGCTGGGAACCAACAAGACATACGTCAAACCCAAGTCGTTCAAACTTAGCAAAGGGTCGGTATGGTTGTGTGCACCCGATTGCTGCACGGACGTGATTGAAGTGGTGACTACTTTCAGTTGGCCATCACGTCATAATTCTCGCAACACAAATCCTCAAGTACTGATGACATGAATAGCTTAATTCGAGGAGTTGCCTTACATCGTTATGTTTGATTTTGAAATAGAACGCAGTATGGAACGCCCATGCGAATTGCCTCGTCATGTGAATAACACCCGTCAAGTGCATGTGTCATTCGCTCCACTACGTGGAATGAAGAATAATTGTGTAATTTTAAGAATGAATTTAAGGACAAAATAAGTGAAGAAAAAAACTAAGAAGTCCCGCTCGTTTAACTGAACTGACCACCATTCTCGTAAATACAGTGATGTTTCGTCGTGTCCACAGTCCACAGACGACAGCTGCTGACTGTGGACACAACACAACGACGTGACTGTCGGTGTACGTTTGACCCTCAGCCAGCTGTTCCCCGAGAGCGGCCTGGTGTACGACTTCATGTACGAGAAGCGTGACACGGGCCGCTGGGTGCGCTGGATCGACACGGTCGACAAGGCGCAACTGCAGATACCCGCCAACGCCAAGGTAACGGCTATTGGTCACCTGCCTACGTCAGGGTAACGTCTATTGGTCTCCCGTCAACGTCAAGGTAACAGCTACTGGTCCCCCGCCAACGCCAAGGTAACAGCGATTGGTCCACAGCCAACGTCCAGGTAGCAGCCCCTGGTCAACTGCGTGAAGTCCTACACTGGCTCGTAAACTCCCGGGTGTGTAGTCTGGCATATATCTCCCATCTCGTGAGATACGATTTGACCAATGTACCCGATGTTCGCTGAAATTCGAATTCCCAACACCGACTGTTGCAATGTTTGCTGCCAGGAGTAACAGGAGTAAGCTCGGGAACGGCAGGAAGAATCTGGAAAGCACCTGTATCGCGTGAGCTAGCAAGACGCCCTTCTCTGAGCTTGAAGCCTCCTTAACCCGCGCTGTGTTTCCGGTTAGATGGTCGCACGGCTCCGTCTCGCCGGGAATCCCTTTATGATCCCTTCCAATCTCCAAACTAAGCGTTTCACGCAAGTGAAGGTGGTGCCATCAGAAAGTGCTCGATGACTGGGACCCGAAACCACCCAAACAATGTATCACCTCAAAAAGTGACATCATCATGGGGATTATGGAATCACGAATGACCTGATGTTTTGTGTTCTGAATTAATTTTTAAGGAGATTTTAAGAACACAAATTATTTGGAATCGGAAACAGGAGGCAAAATTGATCATAGCCCAAAAAGGTTTTATCGACTCCAATATCAACTTTAAACCGTCCCGTTTCGGGGGGGCCTTCAACCGCCCCCTTTCAGGTTTTTCGCGGATAGTGGATGAACGGCGCGCGGCAGCGCGCCCAAATTTGGATGCCTTTTCCCACATAAATTTCGCATGCTGTTTCAAAAATTTGAAGTCCGGTCATCTAGGGTCAACGAGTTAGTCAAGGTCAAGTGAGGTCACGTCCAAAAACGTTCAACCAGTCGTCACGCTTTAACGGTTACAGATATTTTCATGAAACTTTCAGCGTTTGCTTATCTTTACGGATGCAACAAAACGTACGAGTGAAATTTTTGTCGTTCCTTACTACATATAAATTTTGCATATTTGCCAACTGCAGTTCAAATAGATATTTCTTGCTAAAGTAAGCATTTTTTTATTAGAGTAAGTTGACTTCCAACAACGTTTCTCGGTCTGGTCTACCCATTGGAAATGGAAAATTAAAGAGAACTTGAAAACTCCAAATTTTGAAGAAAAATAACTTATTTTTGGGGACCAAAAAAGAATTGCACTGGTCGATTTCGCTGTCCTTCTCTCCTTCCAAACAAACTTGTTTTTTTTCTTCTTCATATATCCCCAAAATGAACTCCCCAGAGCCAAAAACATAATGTAAGTCGTGAAAAGTCGTGAAAATCTAGCCCCCTGGTGACGTCACTTGGGGGAAAACTATTTTCGTGGGTGGACCGGGACCCTACTCGTCGAGCGCTTTCCGATGACACCTCTTTCGTTTTCGTGCGATGCTTAGTTTGGATTTTAGAGCGGGGTTACTAACACACCCCCCCCGAAACGGGGTGGTAGGGTCTGACCGGAAAGACTGGGTTCAGGTTATGAAATTGTTGAAAAATAAAGAGTTTACTTTTCTTCAACTTTTCGTCTCCTAATTGGCGGAGCGCACCAGGGAACCTTGTTTTGCGTCAACTCAGCCCCAAAAGTCCATGGGCGCTAAATGACCTTGTAGTCGGCGCGCCCTTAAGCCCAAATAATCAATCAAGCCCCAAAAGTTCTCACTCCAGCCATAATTTTCAAGTTTAGCCCTAATGTGATGAATACAAAACAAGTCAGTTATCAAAAACGGAAAGGTAAAAAAATATTCTGATGAGTTTCGTTGCACTCCGGTCGGCGCCTACATAAGAGTACACTGAAGGTTTCATTCAAAATATTTATCCGTTAAAGTGTGACCCTGGTTGAACTATTTTGGAGGTGACCTCACTTGACCTTGACTAGCTCGGTGACCATAGATGACCTTACGTTGAAATTGTTCAATGTGTGAAATTGATATTGAAAAAGGTATGAAATTTCTGCGCGCTGCCATGACCCGATGTTTTTACTTTAAGCGAATTTTTTTTGGGGAGTGGTATAGCTATACTATTGCTATAAGTCCCCTGGCCCCCTGATCTTTGCCAAGTAAGCACGTTACCATCCTTAACATGACTGCCGTGTTTGTCTCACCCGATTCACCTTGCACCCCAAACACAAGTCATCTAATGCCGCGGCTGACATAATTCAGATACCGCCTGGTACAAGTCAAATGCAGCATTCATACGACTCACCTGATTTTTCCCACACCAGTCGACTGACAGACTGACACCCTTGTCCAGACCCACCACCCCGCCACTACCCCACGTATGACCCTGCCCGCCGCCGCAGGTGAGCGAGCTGACAGACACCCTTCTCCAGACCCACCACCCCGCCACACGTGCCACCCGCCCCGCCACCGCACCAGTCACCAGACACCCTTTTCCAGACCCATCACCCCGCCACATGTGTCACCCGCCCCGTCGCTGCAGGAGTTAGCTGACGTGTGCCCCGCCCGCCGCCGCAGGTGAGCGGGCTGACGGACACCCTTCTCCAGACCCACCACCCCGCCACTACCCCACGTGTGCCCCGCCCGCCGCCGCAGGTGAGCGGGCTGACGGACACCCTTCTCCAGACCCACCACCCCGCCACTACCCCACGTGTGACCCACCCGGCCGCCGCAGGTGAGCGGGCTGACGGACACCTTTCTCCAAACCCACAACCCCGCCATAACCCACGTGTGACCCGGCGCCGGTGGACACCCTTCTCCAGACCCACCACCGCGCCATTACCCCACGTGTGACCCGCCCGCCGCCGCAGGTGAGCGAGCTGACGGACACCCTTCTCCCGACCCACCACCGCGCCATTACCCCACGTGTGACCCGGCCGCCGCCGCAGGTGAGCGAGCTGACGGTGGCCACCGACGAGACGGCCCGGCAGACGTTCCTGCTGGACGCGTACCTGGCGCACGGCGTGCCGGCGCTTCTGGTCGGGCCCACCGGCACCGGCAAGTCGGCCATCACCGGCAGCTTCCTGGCGCAGCTGCCGCGCACCAAGTTCGTCCTCAACATGGTCAGCTTCTCGGCGCGCACCACCGCCGGCCAGACGCAGGACATCGTCATGAGCAAGCTGGACAGGTGGGCGGAGGGCCGGCCGACGGCTGGACAGGACAAAGGCAGGGCGCGGGCCGGGATAGTGAGCAGGCTGGACAGGACAGAGGCAGGGTCCGGGGCGGTATAGTGAGCAGGCTGGACAGGACAGAGGCAGGGTCCGGGGTGGTATAGTGAGCAGACTGGACAGGACAAAGGCAGGGCGCGGGCCGGTATAGTGAGCAGGCTGGACAGGACAGAGGCAGGGTCCGGGGTAGTATAGTGAGCAAGCTGTACAGGACAAAGGCAGGGTCCGGGGCGGTATAGTGAGCAGGCTGGACAGGGCAGAGGCAGGGTACGGGGCGGTATAGTGAGCAGGCTGGACAGGGCAGAGGCAGGGTACGGGACGGTATAGTGAGCAGGCTGGACAGGACAAAGGAAGGGCGCGGGCCGGGATAGTGAGCAGGCTGGACAGGACAAAGGCAGGGCCCCGGCGGGGGGGTATAGTGAGCAGGCTGGACAGGACAAAGGCAGGGCGCGGGCCGGGATAGTGAGCAGGCTGGACAGGACAGAGGCAGGGCCCCGGGGCGGTATAGTGAGCAGGCTGGACAGGACAGAGGCAGGGTCCGGGGTGGTACAGTGAGCAGGCTGGACAGGACAGGCAGGGCGCGGGCCGGGATAGTGAGCAGGCTAGACAGGACAAAGGCAGGGCGCGGGCCGGGATAGTGAGCAGGCTGGACAGGACAGAGGCAGGGTCCGGGGTGGTATAGTGAGCAGGCTGGACAGGACAAACACAGGGTCCTGGCCGGTATACTGAGCAGGCTGGACAGGACAAAGGCAGGGCCCCGGGGTGGTATAGTGAGCAGGCTGGACAGGACAGAGGCAGGGTCCGGGGTGGTATAGTGAGCAGGCTGGACAGGACAAAGGCAGGGCGCGGGCCGGGATAGTGAGCAGGCTGGACAGGACAAAGGCAGGGCCCGGCGGCGGGGGGGGTATAGTGAGCAGGCTGGACAGGACAAAGGCAGGGCGCGGGCCGGGATAGTGAGCAGGCTGGACAGGACAGAGGCAGGGCCCCGGGGCGGTATAGTGAGCAGGCTGGACAGGACAGAGGCAGGGTCCGGGGTGGTACAGTGAGCAGGCTGGACAGGACAGGCAGGGCGCGGGCCGGGATAGTGAGCAGGCTAGACAGGACAAAGGCAGGGCGCGGGCCGGGATAGTGAGCAGGCTGGACAGGACAGAGGCAGGGTCCGGGGGTGGTATAGTGAGCAGGCTGGACAGGACAAACATAGGGTCCTGGCCGGTATACTGAGCAGGCTGGACAGGACAAAGGCAGGGCCCCGGGGGTGGTATAGTGAGCAGGCTGGACAGGACAGAGGCAGGGTCCGGGGTGGTATAGTGAGCAGGCTGGACAGGACAAAGGCAGGGCGCGGGCCGGGATAGTGAGCAGGCTGGACAGGACAAAGGCAGGGTCCGGGGTGGTATAGTGAGCAGGCTGGACAGGACAGAGGCAGGGTCCTGGCCGGTATACTGAGCAGGCTGGACAGGACAAAGGCAGGGCGCGGGCCGGTATAGTGAGCAGGCTGGACAGGACAAAGGCAGGGCCCCGGCGGGGGGGTATAGTGAGCAGGCTGGACAGGACAAAGGCAGGGCGCGGGCCGGTATAGTGAGCAGGCTGGACAGGATAAAGGCAGGGCCCCGGCGGGGGGGTATAGTGAGCAGGCTGGACAGGACAAAGGCAGGGCGCGGGCCGGGATAGTGAGCAGGCTGGACAGGACAGAGGCAGGGCCCCGGGGCGGTATAGTGAGCAGGCTGGACAGGACAGAGGCAGGGTCCGGGGTGGTACAGTGAGCAGGCTGGACAGGACAAAGGCAGGGCGCGGGCCGGGATAGTGAGCAGGCTGGACAGGACAAAGGCAGGGCGCGGGCCGGGATAGTGAGCAGGCTGGACAGGACAGAGGCAGGGCGCGGGCTGGTATAGTGAGCAGGCTGGACAGGACAGGCAGGGTCCGGGGTGGTATAGTGAGCAGGCTGGACGGGACAAAGACAGGGTCCGGGCTGGTATAGTGAGCAGGCTGGATAGGACAGAGGCAGGGTCTGGGGTGGTATAGTGAGCAGGCTGGACAGGACAGGCAGGGTCCGGGGTGGTATAGTGAGCAGGCTGGACAGGACAAAGGCAGGGCCCGGGCCGGGATAGTGAGCGGGCTGGATAAGACAAAGGCAGGGCGCGGGCCGGGATAGTGAGCAGGCTGGATAGGACAAAGGCAGGGTCCGGGGTGGTATAGTGAGCGGGCTGGACGGGACAAAGACAGGGTCCGGGGTGGTATAGTGAGCAGGCTGGACGGGACAAAGACAGGGTCCGGGGTGGTATAGTGAGCAGGCTGGACGGGACAAAGACAGGGTCCGGGGTGGTATAGTGAGCAGGCTGGACGGGACAAAGACAGGGTCCGGGGTGGTATAGTGAGCGGGCTGGACGGGACAAAGACAGGGTCCGGGATGGTATAGTGAGCGGGCTGGACGGGACAAAGACAGGGTCCGGGGTGGTATAGTGAGCGGGCTGGACGGGACAAAGACAGGGTCCGGGGTGGTATAGTGAGCGGGCTGGACGGGACAAAGACAGGGTCCGGGGTGGTATAGTGAGCGGGCTGGACGGGACAAAGACAGGGTCCGGGATGGTATAGTGAGCAGGCTGGACGGGACAAAGACAGGGTCCGGGGTGGTATAGTAGGCAGGTTGGACAAAGATAAGCTGCGAGCGTCATCGGTAGCAGGGTTTACCTCCCCGATGGCCCAGTCGGTTAGATGGCTGGCCTGTGTTGGTCTCACCTGCTCTGCTGAGAGCTCGAGTCGCTATGCGTACTCGCTAGTCATGCGCATTCTACGTCTCCGGCTCAGTGGTCCGGCTGACAGTCGACAAGGCCATGGGCACGGCAGTGGGGTGGCTTCGTGCAGGAATTCGGCATGCTATTCTAGCTTCAAATTGCGCTGTCGAAGCCTTGCGTCGTTCGGCGAGAGTCGATGCAATTAATTATGCTCAAAATATGACTGCTTCATAAATTAATCGCAGAAAACGTTTGAAGTAGGTTTTTTTTTAAAAAAATAATAAAGCGGGCGCAGATGAGGAATCCAGGGCACGACCTGTGCAGTTTCAGAGGAGGCATCCCCGGGCGCAGGATGGATTATGAGCATGTGCCTTGGACACACGGAATCTTGGGCGCATCACCAGCAAGCTGAACACGGCGACAGTGATCCGACACATGCTTTACACCGATGAGCATTACTGCTGGTGTGCCATCTGTGGATCTGCCGCTAATCGCACTTGCCTGTCTCGCCACCAGGCGGCGAAAGGGCGTGTACGGCCCGATGATGGGACGCAAGTGCATTGTGTTCGTGGACGACCTGAACATGCCTCAGAAGGAGAAGTACGGCGCTCAGCCGCCCATTGAACTGTTGCGTCAGTGGATCGACCACGGCCACTGGTACGACCTCAAGGACACCAGTCGACTGCAGCTCATCGACGTGGTAGGTGGCAGCGAGGCACACGTGATAAGTGTGCAGAACTGACTGCATGATAGGTGGCACCACTAACTGTGTCTGTTCGGGGCGTTTGTGTCCTACGAAGTCCATATCTCCCGACGTCCATGACTTCCAAATTTGAACTTGGCTTCTGAATTGAAAGCTAGTTTCTGAACTGTAAGTTTGGGTCCAACTTTTGATTTAGCATCCAAATTGGACCGTTGGGTTAGGCTTGGTTCCTATCCGGGTTGCACCGGAAGCTACCTTCAATTTTCTAGAAGATGGTTTTCCAATTTTGGAGCTGTGAATGCTCATGAAGTCGTAGCTTCAACGATTTTTTAGTGAGGAAGACGAGTAGTTCTCATCCGCCCCCCAGCGAGTCTGTTGCTTTTGTTTTGGATAGATGGATAGACGGATTGATGGATGGATAGATGGACTGATAGATGGATAGACATATTGATGGATAGATATATGAATAGATGGATAGACAGATAACGAGACAGATGGTCAGACAGATAGATAGACACACACACACACACATATATATATATATATATATATATATATATATATAGACAGATAGATAAGGCAGACAGACAGACAGATAGATAGATAGACATGTAGATTGATAGTCAGACAGCAGATTTTCCGTTAGTATTGCTCTCGTTTGAGGTCACCCCTCCTTCATCAGCTATTCTGCCTCACTTGTGACGCCCATCATATCTGCCGGCCGCTCCACCCTGTGACGTGGCTTCGCCGTCGGCCGTCTGACCCAGCTCCCTGAGCCTGCCGCCTTGTCCGCCAGCTGTTCCTGTCGGCGATGGGCCCGCCGGGCGGCGGCCGCAACGACGTCAGCAGTCGGCTCGTGCGCCACCTGAACGTCATCGGCATCGACGCGTTCGGCGACGACGTGCTCGGCAAGATCTTCGGCGCCATCGTCGACTGGCACTTCGCCAAGGGCTTCGACAGTGCCGTGGCGCGCTTCGGCAGGGTGAGGAGGCGCGCTTCGGCAGGGTGAGGAGGCACGCTTCGGCAGGGTGAGGAGGACTGTTTCGACAGGGTGAGGAGGCACGCTTCGGCAGGGTGAGGAGGACTGTTTCGACAGGGTGAGGAGGCACGCTTCGGCAGGGTGAGGAGGCACGCTTCGGCAGGGTGAGGAGGACTGTTTCGACAGGGTGAGGAGGCACGCTTCGGCAGGGTGAGGAGGCACGCTTCGGCAGGATGAGGAGGACTCATTCGACAGAGTGAGGGGCTAGCTTCGGCAGGGTGAGGAGGACTGTTTCGACAGGGTGAGGGGGCTCGCTTCGGCAGGATGAGGAGGCACGCTTCGGCAGGGTGAGGAGGACTGTTTCGACAGGGTGAGGGGGCTCGCTTCGGCAGGATGAGGAGGACTGTTTCGGCAGGGTGAGGAGGCACGCTTCGGCAGGGTGAGGGAGCTCTCGATGGTTGCCGGCTCAGTGATGGTGGCTGTCGTGCGTTCGACACCAGCGAATCCAACCCAAAAGTAAACTTTCTCGAGGTCGTTCGTGAAAAGGTGAAAAGGGTTAGAATTGGTGATATTATGAGCAAGGCGTAAATCCTTTATGCTTCGTCAGGGTTCTGCGCAGCGTACATACTTTTTTGCATTGCTCGCTTACTCCTTGCTTAGCATTGTACATGCATGTGGATAAATATTGCACAATGTCTATATAATTTCCAATCATGAATGAGAATGTCATGCAAACACTCCTACGGCTGGCCATTATCGCAATTATCGCTATGCAGTTATCGCCATGAACAGGACAAGTGATTGTCTTTTTCCATCTGGGATTAACGATCAAATCCGGTTGTGTATTTGACTATCCAATTTTTGCCTGATAGATAACTAGATTTCCGGGCGCTTAGCTGACTTCGGTGGCGATCCAAAATTGGCAGGGAGGGAAGGAGGGAGGGGTGGGGGCTAAGTCCACTATCTCTGTCACTTTTCCAAATAGCTCAATAACTAAGCAACACAGCGATTTCAAACTCCGCATAACTCTCTGACCATTAGCGTGGGAGCAGGAGGGCCAGAAAGCCATGCTCCTCACCAGCTTCTCGAATCCTTGCTCCATTTAGTAGAGTAAAGCCGCAATCTATTTGTATCGTCACCTATAGGTCAGCATCGCACAGGTCAGTGTATGACTGTACAGAATAATTATGTAATCATCGTAATATTCGCATCATGACCAACCATGGCTTCCCTTTAATCGGAAAAATAGTATTCATGATTTATACCTCTAGCAATATTCAAACTTCGCTCTTTATAACGTGGGCATTCCACCATATGATCCGTCTCCATAGATGTACAGGTCTCACCACACATTCTGATGCCACGTCCGCATGGTCCAGTCGAAGCTGCCGCGCACTTCCTGCACACCCGATGACCCGCGCCCGGTCGGCCCGGCAGACACTGGTGGACGCCACGCGCGCCGTCTACTCGGGCGCCGTGGAGGCCTTCCTGCCCACTCCCGCCAAATCGCACTACGTGTTCAACCTGCGCGACATGGCGCGCGTGGTTCGCGGGGTTCTGCTGGTGCCCGCCGCGCAGCTGCCCGACGCCGCCAAGCTGATGCGCCTGTGGGTGCACGAGGTGTACCGCGTCTTCTGCGACCGGCTCATCGACGACGAAGACAGGTCAGTCGAGACTGGCAGGTCGCCAGAGGTCAGATCTGGTAGGTCAGGTCAGTGGAGATCAGGCGTCACGGGAGTGAGGTCAGCTGGAGTCGGCTCGAGTCAACGGTGCATTGTTCATGTTATGTGTGTGGGCAAATACGTGTTGGTAAGGGTCATGGCAGGGCAATAGATGCCACGTCGTGTCAGGGATAAGGCAAGCCAATGGTCAGAGCTAAAGTGGACTGCTGGGTGTGCGTGAGGCTAGTGGTAACTGGTCAGAGTAGAGTAGCAGTGCTGCGAATGCGGAGCCTAATTTGATGCACTCGCGTAATTTAAAAGCTGTGTGTGGAAATCAAGATTACATGCTGACCTTTCCCCGACAACGAAAATGGAGCCGTATTATAATATGTTTAATGCAACGTATATTATCCTAATGCACACCAATGAATCTATGTAGCTTAAAGGTACCCATATGTGTACAAGGTAGTCATGCGGAGCATAATTAATTCATAAATCATACACAGCATGTGACATGAAAGCAATGAGGAACTATAACAGAATTGTTCGATCCTGACGGAATACTCGTAATGCCATACAAATATCTGATGTGGCCGTTCACCTGGTGGTGAATGCACACCGGAGGACCTCTCACACTTCACGCGCACCGGAAGGAGGATGAGGGGGTGGTTACGCCCCATCATAAGATCTCGAAAACTACTTAAGCCAGCTCACAAAATGTGTAGGGTAGATTACGGTTGTAGTAAACTCGCTTCAGTATAGATTGTATGATCCTAGGTGAATGCCTTCAGAGTCAGGTGAGCCCGAGATCGGCCGCCACACAGCGTCTCTGCGCTACTGCACCGACGAAACCTCTGTGACCTTGAGGGTTGGGCGGCCAGGCGGCCAACTAGTGGTCAGTCGGTGGAATGTGCACTCCCACAGCTCCTGCAGTTACCAATTTTTTCTTCGTTGGACGCGCTGATCATTTGTTCACAGTCGGGATGTTCCATTACGATATCCCCGCCCGTTTATAGGATATCGTCGAAGGACGGGAAATGTGGGCGCACTCCGCCCCTCGCCACTCTGGCCGGCCTATTGAAACGTAACTGCTCAGCTAATTTGATTATTTATTCGTTGCTTGGGCGGAGATAGCTACTCCTCTAAGCACACAGCACTACACTGATTGGCATGTCATTACTGAAGTAGAAAGAAGACACCGAAAGGGAATAATGCTTGATGTTTGAAGTTCTGGTAAAAACGCCATGGCGATTCGCGATGCGTGCAGTCGGTCCATGACCGTTTGTCAGTCGTATTTTCAGCTGATCGATCTGGCAAGGACTATAGGGACTATACTATAGGGCCGTAGTTCGGTCAACATTTTCCCTGAGCTGGAGGTCGTTTGGCAGGTTATTGCTGCGATTGCATGGGGGTTTGGCGTGCCCCCAAAAGCCGCGACCTAGCGAGAAGTTGTGCGTCAGCCCTTCTCTCATCCATGTGCCGTGACACATGCATGCATGAGCGGCGTTTTCTTCCCTTGCTACCAACGTTTGTATGTGCGCTTGCATGAGGAGTGTACCTTCTCGGGAATGATGGTGCACACCTCGACAAATTCTAAGCACATTTGTTGCGTCTTGTCGGTTTGTTGGTTGGCTCACAAGCTTTTGGGAACGAGTAGCCTAGGGGTAAATTGTCCGTCTCAGTCGAAAGATTGTGGGTTCGAGTCTCACCTGTCGCTACTCTTCACCTGCGACCAATCCGCGCGAGGGATTGGCGACGCTACATGGTTCAACGGTTGATGTGTCGTAAAGCCAATAACCACCACCATCTGTGACAAAATGTTTCGCTCAAGCATTGTAGGTGCTGGCGAATTGTATCTGTTAGCGGACACCTACCAGGTAATGGACAATGCTCCTCGCATGTTATGCTGTCTGGTGGATCTGGTGAGCCGGTATGTAGCTCAGTGCCTGTATATTGCGCAGCAGTTAATCATGTTGATTTTCTACACCATGAAGTATCACAGTATTCACAGCAAGCACGTATAGCAAACGCGCACAATAAGTACGTGCAAGTGCGTACATCAAGTACATACAGCAAGTATATACAGCAAGTGCATACAGCATGTAGTACAACATGTGCGTACAAGTACGTAGGGAAGTACGTGCACTAAGTACGTGGAGCTGATTACGCTGCATTGTAGCAAACAAAAATGCAAGATTATTTATGCCTTGTCCGGTGTAAGCATTTGTGTAGAGGCTGCCCGAAACAAGCTGATGAAAATAATCCGGCATGGCACCTTGTTCCGAAGGAGCACGTTCTTGATGAAACTTAGCCGAGTCGTGATTTCACGATGCACACTTGAATATCATCTGCCGATGGATGAACTTGTAATGTACAATGAACATGATTGCATATTTGATGGGCGTGTAGGTCCTTCAAAAATCCAACATCAAGTGGTGTATCGCAAGTATTTCGTCTGAATGTGAGCACAGCGTGTGTGCGTAGCTACGGCATCTGGGCGTTGTGGTTGAGTGTGCATCCACACGAAGCCCTGGCTATTGTCCGCAATGTGCAATGTGTGGCGAGTGTAATGCACTTCGAACGCAAATGTTGGACAAACAGCAATCAGAGCTGTGATTAACTCCGGGAGAAATGATCGCCGACATTGTCATTACATGAAATGCTTACACATTTTGAAACCTAGATACATACATTCCTAGATATATCCCATGGTTTGTGGCCATCAACAAACTATATTATCACTAATAGCATGAAGTTGCTGCGTGGTTTTCCTTCTATCGTTTGCGTGTTCTCGTACATGGGAGGGAACCTGATCCCATGTTAAATGGCTTGTGTCCATCAACAAACTATATTATCACTAATAGCATGAAGTTGCTGCATGGTTTTCCTTCTATCGTTTGCGTGTTCTCGTATATGGGAGGGAACCTGCTCACCATGTTGAACTGAAGAAGTGAAAAATTGAAGCATGAGTACGTTTTATCAGGTGATGCCGTTGCAAAGCCGACTGTGGTGTAATTCGTACTCATGAGCTAGTGCATGCAGTAAAACAGCGAACGTTAAATGTCCATGTATTTGTACTTGCTGCCTGCCACCATGCTGTAGCATCATAGCTCTTCTTGTAGCACACCGCGATCATGATGAACAATGTGCGCATTAAAACCATCGTGTTTCGTTAAAGCCCAGGCGCGCAAACACGACGCCTGCGTGGAAATGCTTCACACAAACGTACGGAGCCATATGTCTCGTTCACTTCAAAGACATCGCCGTGAATCTAAAACAAAAGAACATTCTACCCACGACCGCAAACTCCTGTCTCACTTCAACGCCCGCTACGACGCATACCCTGACAACGCACACGGACACCGCAACAGACGGGATGCCGCGCGAACGTTATCTACACTTCTGCCAGCGATGGGCGTGCGTCATGCGTCACACGTCCACACGTCACACGTCACACGTCACGTCACACGTCACGGCACACGTCATGCCGTCAACCGGGACAGCTCGTGACGCGGCGGCTAGCGGCCACGCAGCGGCGGCTAGCGGCCACGCAGCGGCGGCTAGAGGACACGCAGCGGCGGCTAGAGGATACGCAGCGGCGGCTAGAGACATGCAGCGGTGGCTAAATGCCTCGCAGCGGCGGCTAGAGGCCACGCAGCGGCGGCTAGAGGCCACGCAGCGGCGGCTAGAGGATACGCCGCGGCGGCTAGAGACATGCAGCGGCGGCTAGCGGCCTCTCAGCGGCGCCGTGCATCGCTCCAGGTGGTCCATGTGCTCGTGCGGTCCATGGAACCAGCCGGCGCAGAACAGACACTGGTAGCAGGGGGCGGTTGGACGGAGCGTGCCGTTCCACGGCTGAAGCGATGGCGGCAGCTGAGATGACGGCGGCAGCTGAGATGACGGCGGCAGCTGAGACAACGGCGGCAGCTGAGACGACGGCGGCAGCTGAGATGACGGCGGCAGCTGGGATGACGGCGGCAGCTGCGATGACGGCGGCAGCTGAGACGACGGCGGCAGCTGAGACGACGGCGGCAGCTGAGATGACGGCGGCAGCTGGGATGACGGCGACAGCTGCGATGACGGCGGCAGCTGAGACGACGGCGGCAGCTGGGATGACGGCGGCAGCTGAGATGACGGCGGCAGCTGAGATGACGGCGGCAGCTGGGATGACGGCGGCAGCTGCGATGACGGCGGCAGCTGGGATGACGGCGGCAGCTGGGATGACGGCGGCAGCTGGGATGACGGCGGCAGCTGGGATGACGGCGGCAGCTGAGATGACGGCGGCAGCTGAGATGACGGCGGCAGCTGAGATGACGGCGGCAGCTGAGATGACGGCGGCAGCTGGGATGACGGCGGCGGCTGGGATGACGGCGGCAGCTGAGATGACGGCGGCGGCTGGGATGACGGCGGCAGCTGAGATGACGGCGGCAGCTGGGATGACGGCGGCAGCTGAGATGACGGCGGCAGCTGAGATGACGGCGGCAGCTGGGATGACGGCGGCGGCTGGGATGACGGCGGCAGCAGCACTACCGCGTGCCGACTGTGGCGCTGGAGGATGATGGGCGAGGACGGCGGGATCCGAGGGTCGGTGCTGGAGTCGGGACTGCGCCGCCGCAGTGGGCCGGGCGGGGACGGCGGCGGCGGGGGGCTGGTGCTGGTGCTGGAGTCGGGACTGCGCTCTCGAGGGGTCGACCACCGGCCGATCGGCGACAGGGATCCGACCAGCTGAGGACGGAAGCATGGGCGGGGCCGGGGCCGGGAGTAGTGACAGGACTGGGAGCGGGAGCGGGCGGAGTCGGTCGGCGGTGCTCGGCGGCGAGTCGACGGCGACCGGACGTCGGTGGTGGAGGTGACGGACGAAGTGCCGGCCGTGTCCGCTGTGGTTCGGCGCAGCGCGCCTGACGCGGAGCGCAGGGTGCGAGCGACGACGCAGCCGGCGGTGTAGCTCCTGAGCGATGCGCGTCGCGCGCACTCCACAGGACCGGGCCGCTTCGTCTGCGACGACGAGCTCGCCACGTGTCCGGCGTCGTCCTCTCCAGACGCCACCGACTCGCCGACTTCCGTCGTGCCGTGCGCACAACCCTCGCTAGTCTGCTTGTCCTCGGCTGGTTTTCGCGATTGGTCGGTGGTGCTCTCGATCGGCGAGTTGGTGAGGTCGGCGAGAGCCGTCCGCTCACCCTCGCCTGGTGATTGGCCGCGCGTTTTGTCACCTTGGGTGCCAGTTGGAGCAGCAGAGTTCTGATTGGGTGAAGTGGCGCGGCTTGGCGCACCAGCGGTGTTCGTCCCTGCTCGGTGTCCGTCTCCACCGGCCTGATTAGTCCCGTGCAGTTCCGCCGGCGTCGTCTGGCTGCTGCCCGCCGACGAACTGCCCGCTTCCCTTCGGGCTTGTTTTGCGCCACAGCCCCGTCCCGCCGCTTCATCTCGTCCTCCGGCGGCCCGCTGCGCTTCGCCTCGTCCCCGGCGTCCCCGCCCTCTGCTGTTCTGTCCTCGCCTTGGTCCGCCACCGGGTCCTCCCTGCGCTGAAATTGTGCCGCACGGCTGACCCCGCCACGCGAGCGGCGCACTCTTCACGGCGCTGCGCCAGCTCGGAGCCAACAGCCGCTGCTTGGCCGCCGCGATCAGCAGCGCCGTCGGAGGCGGCGGCGGCGGCGGCGCGCTGACGACCGCCCCACCGTCCTGCCGCCCGCCCAACCCTCCCGTCCTGCCGAGCTGTCTCCTCCGCCACCGACCGACGGGGACGAAGTCTCGGCCACAGCTCGGCGGAGACCGGTCACCGTCCAGAGCGGGACTAGCCGGCTCCCGCCTGGCGTCGCCCTCCATCGTGTAGCAGAGATCGCCGCTCCCGTCCAGGTCGGGGTAGGGCTGCAGAGGGCTGACCTCTGTGCTGTGATCGGTGTGTTCGTCGAGGTAGGGATACGGCTGAAGAAGACTGACCGTGCAGTGATCAGCGTGCTCGTCGAGGTCGAGGTCGGGGTAGAGCTGCAGAAGGCTGGCCTCAGTGTTGTGATCAGTGTGTTCGCTGGAGCTGGTGTCGCTGGGGGAGTGGGAGGCCGCCTCGGAGCTATTCTCCAGTGATGTCGGCTCCGTGACTGTGTTGGTCGTGACGTGGCTGTGTTGTGTCGGCTCCGTGGCTGTGTTGGTCGTGACGTGCGGGTGTTCACCGCACCGGACCGGGCTTGCATCGACGGCTGTGTCGGTGGACCAGTCAGTCAACGGGTCAGCCGTGATTTGGGCAGCAGGTGTAGAGAAAACGTCGGAGGGTAGGTCAGGCGGTGGATTGGTGGACATTTCAACGCACCGATCAGCAGGCATCTTGGTGGCGACATCAGGATCCGAACCGGCAACATCTACGGCAGTCGTCTCATCGAAGATATCAGCAAGTGGATCGGCAACCTGATCAGCGTTCGCCTCAGCAATTTGGCCAGAGCGGGACGTCCCGCGAAGACCAGAGAAAATGTCGGCAAATGGATCGTCGCATTTCTCGTCGGGTCCACCACTAACCGGACCAGCCTCCGCCTCAAGAACGAAATCAAAGAATGCTGTGTCCATTAGATCATCAAGTAGGACCAAGTCAGACAGTGGATCGCCGAACAGGTCGGGACTCGGGTTTTCACACGCCCCAGTACTTCCCACACCCGCTGACCTGTCACATTTGTCTGGATCTGCTTTTGTTGCGTTGTTCGGTGTGATCACGTCTGCAATGGGAAAGAGCTTCCCCATGTGACCACCCTGTTCTTGACCGGAGAACGCAGCACTATCTGTGGCCAGGTGATCGCGCTCGGCTTTCGCCGGCCGCTCCTGGTGCTCGGCGGTCCCCAGGACAGCGGTGGCTGTCAGCCAGTAGTCGGTGTCGTCCGGCGTCGGTGCCGATGCCGCAGCGTCGCTGCCGACGGCGAGCGTGTCGCCGCCGGCGGTGGTGGTCGGTGGAGGTGGAGTGGTGTCTGCCGTCGTGTCGCCGCCGGCGGCGGTGGTCGGTGGAGGTGGAGTGGTGTCTGCCGTCGTGTCGCCGCCGGCGGTGGTGGTCGGTGGAGGTGGAGTGACGTCTGCCGTCGTGTCGCCGCCGGCGGTGGTGGTCGGTGGAGGTGGAGTGGTGTCTGCCGTCGTGTCGCCGCCGGCGGTGGTGGTCGGTGGAGATGGAGTGGTGTCTCCCGTCGTGTCGCCGCCGGCGGTGGTGGTCGGTGGAGATGGAGTGGTGTCTGCCGTCGTGTCGCCGCCGGCGGTGGTGGTGGTCGGTGGAGGTGGAGTGGTGTCTCCCGTCGTGTCGCCGCCGGCGGTGGTGGTCGGTGGCGGCGGAGTGGTGTCTGCCGTCGTGTCGCCGCCGGCGGTGGTGGTCGGTGGAGGTGGAGTGGTGTCTGCCGTCGTGTCGCCGCCGGCGGTGGTGGTCGGTGGAGGTGGAGTGGTGTCTGCCGTTGTGTCGCCGCCGGCGGTGGTGGTCGGTGGAGGTGGAGTGGTGTCTGCCGTCGTGTCGCCCTGGCGGCCGCAGTGCCACCCGGCAGGCAGCATCCGCTGCGAGCCGTCCACACCAGACGCCGCCCCACTCGCCTCGGCCAGTTCTGCGAAGGTCTTTTCAGCTGAATCGTCACCAGTCAACTCTCCCTGAAGCAGACTGTCCACAACCGAAGCCTCTTCGGTTCCAGCCGAAGCCTCTTCGGCTGGAACATTGCCGATCTGAGCTGTCTGCGACAGAGCTGCGCCAGTCGGAGCCTCTGGAGCCGGACCGAGTGACGATTGTGACGCCACAGACGGCAGGGCGTCGTCTCGGCAGGTGCTGCGCCGTCCGCCGGTCTGCGCTCTCGCCGGCGCCGCGGTCGACGTGGCGGCCGGCCATCGCGAGGTTCTCGCCACCGGACTGATGGTGAAGGTGCCTCCGAGCGCCCCGTTCACACCGGAACGTATCGACGCCTCGCCGACGTAGGTGCACGTCGACTGCCCGTTCACACAAGCGCGCGCCGACTGCCCGCTGCCGTTGGTGCAGCCCGGCTGCCCATTCGCACGAGCGCGCGTCGACTGCCCGCTGCCGTTGGTGTAGCCCGGCTGCCCATTCGCACGAGCGCGCGTCGACTGCCCGCTGACGTTGGTGTACCGCCAACTCATGTAACCCGGCTGCCCGCTGACACCAGTGCGCGTTGGATCCCCGTTGGACTCGATGCGTTTAGACTTTCCGTTCACGTATGTGCGTTTCGGTTGGCTGTCGACGCCAGCACGCTTCAAATGCTGGACCGCATCGGTACGTTTTGGCGTTCCTTCTATTTCAGCGCGTTTCGACATCCCGTTGGTACCAGCAGCCCTTCGCTGTGCGTTGAAGCCTGTCTGTGTTGGTCGTTCATTCGTAGCGTCGCTTGTTGGTCGTCCATTTACAACGGTGTGTTTCAGCTGCCCGTTCGCACTGACGCTCCCTGGCTTCCAGTTCATATCGGCGTGTTTTGGTTCCCCGTTAACATCAGCGCGTTGCGCCGGCCCGTTCACATACGTCAGTCTTACCTGCTTCAGAATATCCAACCTCTCCTTTGGCTGCCGGCCGACAGGCAAACTAGCAGGCGCGCGACGCAAGCTAGACTCCCTGCCTTCCTGATCACCCAGACGACCGCCCGGCCCCCGACCTGTCGGGGTGCCTTGCCCACCATCAAACCTCTCGCTTTCCTCGTCTTGATCGCAGTTCGACGTCCGACCTGCGTCAGGATAGCGACCAGAATCCGGCCCCTGGGTTGCCGCATCGGACCTGTTCCATTCGCCAGGCGAGTACTCCACGGCTGTTTCCACATCCACTGGCGCCGCTCCACGGTGCTGGATCGGGCCCCGATGGCCGGTCGGAGTCGGTGGCGATGGCGTCACACGCGTGATGTTCCTCTGGCGCGGCCGCGCGCCGGTGGCCGTCGGGTTGCGCGCGGCTCGAGGTGCGGGCGAGCCGCTTAACCCGACGGGGTCGGGAGGACGGCGAGCGAGTCTCGCCGTCGGGACGACCGCGAACGTCCGGAGCGGAGCGAAAGGAAGCCCGTGGGGCGACCCTTTCAGGAGGCTGGTGCCGACGGTGGCGGAGGGAGACGGACGCGTCGCTGCCGTCCCGCCCGGGCCGAGCGGGGAGCGGGCGCCGTCGGATACCGTGTCGACGCGGCCCGTGGAGGGAGACGGACGCGTCGCTGCCGTCCCGCCCGGGCCGAGCGGGGAGCGGGCGCCGTCGGATACCGTGTCGACGCGGCCCGTGGAGGGAGACGGACGCGTCGCTGCCGTCCCGCCCGGGCCGAGCGGGGAGCGGGCGCCGTCGGCCACCGTGTCGACGCGGCCCGTGGAGGGAGACGGACGCGTCGCTGCCGTCCCGCCCGGGCCGAGCGGGGAGCGGGTGCCGTCGGCCACCGTGTCGACGCGGCCCGTGGAGGGAGACGGACGCGTCGCTGCCGTCCCGCCCGGGCCCCGCGGGGAGCGGGCGCCGTCGGCCACCGTGTCGACGCGGCCCGTGGAGGGAGACGGACGCGTCGCTGCCGTCCCGCCCGGGCCGAGCGGGGAGCGGGCGCCGTCGGATACCGTGTCGACGCGGCCCGTCGAAGGGCGGGCGTGGTGTGCTGAGTGGCGAACGCGATTGGTTGGAGAGTCGATGCGGGCTGCTGAGGAGCTGGCGTGGTTTCCGGAGGGGCGGACGCAGCCGGCGGGATGGCGGACGTGATTGGTCGAGACGCAGACTTTTGTTACTGAGCGGGGGACGTGATTGGCTGAGCGGCAAATGGCATCGGCTGCAGGACAGCCGCGACCGGCTGGTGGTCGGACATTATTGGTCGGCGGTCGAGCGTGACTGGCCGAGGGTTGGACGCAGTTGGCCGATGAGCGAACACGATTGACTGAGGGTCTCGCATGATTGGCTGACGGGCTGAGATGATTGGCTGAGAGGCTGAGATGATTGGCTGAGGGGCTGCGATGATTGGCTGACGGGCTGAGATGATTAGCTGAGGGGCAGAGATGATTGGTTGTGGTTCTGATATGATTGGCTGAGGGTCTGACATGATTGGTCGAGAGGCTGAGATGATTGGCTGAGGAAAATGTGAAGCCGGGTGAAAGACGGATGTGATGGGCTGAGGGTCGAACGTCTCCCCGCGAAGAGTGCACACCGGTCAACGATGGCCGGGCGTTGTCGGCAGAGTGGTCGACATTTCCTCCGGAGCCGGGCGTTTCCCCCGATTTCGGAGCTCCCTCGCGTCGTGGTGCAGTCGCCGCGCCGAGTCGACCCGGCGCGCACATTTGGCGCGGCTCACGGTCTGGCCGCCGGGGCGTGCCGACGGCGGGCGTGGTGACTGAGTCGTTCAGCGGCGGTCCCAGGTAGATGCTCCCCCGCACTGTCAGCGTGCGGGGACGGCACGGCGACCGCCCGTCGTCCAAGATGAGCAGCAGCGAGCCGGCAGACCTGGTGGAGGGCCGGCACGGCACAAACACACGCGGCGGCGGGGGCGGCGCGGACTGGCGCCGCGACATGGCTCGGTGCCGGCGGCCGTGGTCCGAGCCGACTGGCGGACTGTCGCGGCGGACTGTCGGCCGCGGACCGTCCCGTCGCGAGCACGTGCCCCGGGCGCCGCGTGCCTCGCGGTCCGGCGCATGCGGCGCCACCGCTGCGCACACCGTAGGTGGCGCCACTGCTGCGGACACTGCAGGTGGCGCCACTGCTGTGGACACTGCAGGTGGCGCCACTGCGGACACGGCACCCGACGGCGCCCTGTTCACGACCGGTCCAGGTGGAGCCGCTCTGGCGGCAATTATCGGTGTCGGAGTTGAGACAACGATTCTACGCCGTGGTAATGTGAAGGAAACGCCATGATAAGCCACCCTGCCTGCCCGTTTGGGTGTTGCTGTGCCCGTGGCCATAGACGACGACCCACTGCTGGTTGTCAGAAGCGGCGCCATTCTGGGTGCCGCTGCTGCGACAGTAGCCACAGGCGACGCCCTACCGCTGGAAGTTTGAAGCGGCGCCATCGTTGCGGGCGGCCTGCGACCGGCAGTCTTCGTGGCAGTCCTCGTGGCAGTCCTCGTGGCAGTCCTCGTGGCAGTCCTCGTGGCAGTCCTCGTGGCAGTCCTCGTGGCAGTCCTCGTGGCAGTCCTCGTGGCAGTCCTCGTGGCAGTCCTCGTGGCAGTCCTCGTGGCAGTCCTCGTGGCAGTCCTCGTGGCAGTCCTCGTGGCAGTCCTCGTGGCAGTCCTCGTGGCAGTCCTCGTGGCAGTCCTCGTGGCAGTCCTCGTGGCAGTCCTCGTGGCAGTCCTCGTGGCAGTCCTCGTGGCAGTCCTCGTGGCAGTCCTCGTGGCAGTCCTCGTGGCAGTCCTCGTGGCAGTCACCGGGGCAGTCACCGGGGCAGTCACCGGGACACTTTTCATCGGCGCAGACGCTGTCGGTCCGGCAGCGGTCCCGGCGTGACGCGCCGTGGCCGGCTCACCTGCTGTGGCGGCCGTCGGTGGTCCGGGCCGCCCGGCAGGCGACCGGTCGAGCTCCCCGTCGCCGGGTGTGCCGCCGTCCCGGGGAGTCGGCAGCACCCGATAACGGCGCCGGTGGCCGGCCCCACCGACGGCGAGATGCCGAGCTGGTGGCGTCACTCCGTGGCGCGTCAAGACGGCGGCGGGTCTCGCGCCGTGACGGTGAGGAGTTGCCGCACCGGCGCGGCAGTAGTGAGGTTCTGGTCTGGCTAAGGTGTCCGCCTCCTGAGCTGCCCGGCTGGCAGCGCCGCCCGCGTTGGACGCCGACTTCGAAGAAGGGACTGCTGACCATGCTGCCAGTGGTGGGTTGATTGCAGCCCTTCCTGCTGTCGTCCTTGTGGGCAATTCCACGGCAGAGACGGTCGCCGGTGCCAATTTTCCGGCCGCAGTTGTTGGGTCCGCAGCCGCTTCTCCAGCTGGTGTGGAGACGGCTTCATCAACTGGTGCGACAGCCAGTGTCTCAGCTGGTGCGACAGCAGCTTCCTCAGCGGATGAAGTTGCTTCCTCAGCTGATGTGGTAGCCGCTTCCTCAGCTGATGTGATGACCACCGTCACATCTAATGTGACAGCCGATTCTTGAACTGATTTGGTAGCCGCTTCCTCAGGTGATATGACAGCCGCTTCCTCAGCCGATGCGACAAACGTTTCCTCAACTGATGTGGAAACCACTTCCTCAGCTAATGTGATGACCACTGTCTCAGTTGATATCACAGCCTCTTCTTCAGTTGATGTGGTAGCCGCTCCTATGGTCGATGCGACATCCACTTCCCGAGCTAGAGCGACGGCCCTTTCCCCTGCCGACGGGACAGGTCCTTCAGCTGGTGTAGCAGGTGCTCCGTCGTCTACGACGGCAGCTTCCTCAGCTGCGACAGCGTCTGCGTCGGCTGATGTGACAACCGTTTCCTCAGCTAACGTGATGCATGTCTGTTCAGTTGACGCAGCGACCACCGGTCGCTTTGGCAGCCGCGACCTTGTGGCCGTGGCTACTCCCGCAGCAGTTCGGTGCTGGTGCTGTGGCGACCTTGTGGTCATGGCTACCGCAGCAGCAGTTCGATGCTGGTGCGGTGACGACCTTGTGGCCATGGCTACTGTCGCAGCAGTTCCGTGCTGGTGCGGTGACGACCTTGTGGCCATGGCTACTGTCGCAGCAGTTCCGTGCTGGTGCGGTGACGGCCTTGTGGTCATGGCTACTGTCGCAGCAGTTCGATGCTGGTGCGGTGACGGCCTTGTGGTCATGGCTACTGTCGCAGCAGTTCCGTGCTGGTGCGGTGACGGCCTTGTGGTCATGGCTACTGCCGCTGCAGTTCGGTGCTGGTGCGGTGACGGCCTTGTGGCCGTGGCTACTCCTGCAGCAGTTCGGTGCTGGTGCGGTGACGACCTTGCAGCCATGGCTATTGCCGCAGCAGTTCGATGCTGGTGCGGTGACTACCTTGTGGTCATGGCTACTGCAGCAGCAGTTCGATGCTGGTGCGGTGACGGCCTTGTGGCCGTGGCTACTGCCGCAGCAGTTCGGTGCTCGTGCGGTGACGGCCTTGTGGACGTGGCTACTGCCGCAGCAGTTCGATGCTGGTGCGGTGGCGACCTCTCGCTGAAAGCATCTGCAATCAAGCTGTGCATCGTCGACCATATTTTGTTTCGGATAACAGCCGACAGCATGGAAGGCCATCGCTGGCGTCAGCGAATTTAGCATTGGAAGAAGCGCATGTGTGCATCACTGAAACATTGAAGGGTCGGAGTATCGATGGATGGACATCCGGCACCACCGAAACACATGCTCAGAACGTCAAGGGATAGACATATACACCACAAAAGCACGGTATGTTCAGAACATCGAGAGGACGGACATGTGCACCACTGAGACACGGTATGTTCAGAATATCGATGGATGGACATGTGTATCACAGAAGTATGGTACGTTCAGAACATGGAGACATGCAGTATAATAAACAACCTTCGCCTTTGTAACGGTATTCAGGTATTTAAGTAGAGGTCCTGTACCGAAAAAATATTACCTCTGCTGACCGCATTATCGGTTAAAAGGCAAGCCGAATGTATGTTTTTTTTCTCGACACGACGAGAGATTTCGAACGGTGTTTTGTATTTTATCCTAGCATAAGTAGATCTGACGTTAGAATGGGGCTTTCAAGAACCCCCCCCCCCCCCGTTCTGGCGGTGATGAATTCGCAGGCCGGACCAGCGAAGATGTGAAAGGCTGGAATGCCACGGATTGTGGTCACAGAAAGAAAGAAATGATATTCGAGGCAAGCTGGAGCAGAACCTGTACGATTAAGTAGCGACAGGATGTCGAGCATTGCTCGGCAAACAGACGCTTTCTTATGCGATTTAAATGAATCTAATACTCATTTCTTTGTATTTGTTATTTGGTACTCATGAAAACTGATCTTAGACGTAGGTGATTGAAGTTTTTTTTCTGTCGTTTTCTCATGTGATATAAATGAATTTGATACATATTTCTTTGGGAAATGGAAACTGATTTTAGACATAGGTAATTGAAGTTCATTTACTAGTGCTTACAGATATTCGTAATATGTAGTATTTATATAAATGCTAAATTTACAATCCGGGTGCATATCACAGCCCGGTGCATATCACAAGAATTGTATGCCCTGGACTTTCTGAAACTTACTCGACAAATTCTTCCTCTGCCGCTTCTTTTGTAAGCCCATATAGGTTAGATTCACTACTTTGAATCATGCCAAGTAGTTCCGATACGGCATATGACGCAGACTGTCGGCAATGCAATGCATTTATGATATCTAACATCGGTGGGCTTTTTGGTGATCGAACATCAGTGGGTTGGGTTGGTATTTTATATTGTTGAAAGTCCGCATTATTCATAATATATTACCTCAAACGTCCATTTTCTGCACTTTTCTCATGTTTTGCCTCGGGCATAGATAATGCATATCCACATTGTGAAAATTGTTTCTGGTGTTTTTCTAGTACTAAATGATCCCGATGATATTTGCTTGGTGAAATGACTTTCCTGATGTATCAGTACTTCAACCCGAATTGCATATGGCTTGAAATGTTTTCATTTTCCCAAAGAATTCACATCAAATGCATACCAGTCGCATCAAGAAACACAGGAAAAATTCTGACCTGAAATTTGCCTATAAGTTTCCATATATTTATCGGAATGCAGAAACGGACTAGAGGTAAAAAATAAACGCTAAGCCATTCACCAAACCAACCGTCAACGAATGGGAGGCAATGATTACCTCAATAGCTTTTAAAGCGACACCGCTCCGGTTATAATTTGGTCTTAAATATGTGATGGGCTCCACGTTGTTATTGCCTTCTGACGTTCCAGCCCAATAATAAGGTAGACGACCAAACGGTATAATATGGCACAGGCTGGCAACAGAGTCAAATTAAAACCTCAGCTCACACCTTGAAATCTATCATCGTCAAGACCCACCTGCTGCAAATCCCGGTCGGCTGGCGAATTCGACTCCGCACGATCACAGCTTGCCGCTCACGCTTCTCGAGCGCACACAGCGCACTGCCGGCCGACCCAACTTGTCATGGCCCGCGGCAGGTCACGGTGCCAGAGGTTCTCAACTTCGCGAGAGCACACAGCGCACTGCCGGCCGACCCAACTTGTCATGGCCCGCGGCAGGTCACGGTGCCAGAGGTTCTCAACTTCGCGAGCGCACACAGCGCGCTGCCGGCCGACCCAACTTGTCATGGCCCGCGGCAGGTCACGGTGCCAGAGGTTCTCAACTTCGCGAGCGCACACAGCGCGCTGCCGGCCGACCCGACTCGTCATGGCCCGCGGCAGGTCACCGTGCCAGAGGTTCTCAACTTCGCGAGCGCGCACAGTGCGCTGCCAGCCGACCAAGTCCGCCAAGCCATCCGGCAGGTCACGACATCAGAGATTCTCAACTCACTACGAGTGGCTAGCGCAGTGACCTCACGCTGCCAAAAGTGACTTGCCTACGAGCGTCGAGACGCTGAGCTGCGCATGCGACGCCCGTGCACAGTGGCGCAGCCAGGGGTGGCGGTATGGAGGCACCGGCCTAGTCTGAACGACGAGACGCTGAGCTGTGTTTGCGACGCCTGAGCACAGTGGCGTAACCAGGGGTGGCGGTGTGGAGTCACCGACCTAGTCTGAACGACGAGACGCTGAGCTGTGCTCCCCTCTGACGCCTGAGCACAGTGGCGTAGCCAGGGGTGGCGGTATGGAGGCACCGGCCTAGCCTGAACGATTTTGGGAGCACCTCGGCCGTTGTAGGGCCACCCCTGTAGTCTGCAGAGCGAGGCACCACAATCGTTGTAGGGACACGTCTGCAGGCTGCAAAGAGCTACAGCCACTGCAGAGGTAGTCGAGCAGTCTAAATGATCGCTGCACTGAAAAGAGAAGCACTCCAGCTATTGCACGCGCGTGTCTACCGTCTGGAGAGGGGTGGCCGTATCTTTGCAGCGGCACCCGACACCGCAGTGGGGCACCGCAATCATTGTAGGACATCTTGTAGTCTGCAGTGTGTCCAAACTGTTGTAGGAGCACCGCAACAGTGTTAGGGCCATTCAGCAGTTCTTAAAATACCGCAAAAGAGAACAGCACTCCAGCAAGTGAATGGGCATCATGATCTTGTTGTTAGATCACTCCTGTGCGGTATTTGTTGTTGTTAGATCACGTCTGAGCAGCAGTCAATCGCCATTTAATCCCATGCAATCCCAGCAGTCAAGATGACATCCTGGACTGATATAATTTGTACTAGATACAAAAAAAAACGGGGTGGTACTATAGTAGAAGTTGAATATTTCGGAACAAATCGATCGCAGATTTTGAGCGAAAAAAAAACCGTTCATAACCAGCACATGCTTGGCTTTCCAATGGTATCCCTCGTTCCTTAGGAGGAGCTTCCAAGGAACGAGATCCACCATAAGGAATTTGTATCAGAAGTTCGTTGGAAGCTCTTTAAATGAATCTTGACTCAAACTATAGGCGGATATGTGTGATGTGTTCCATATTCGTGTAAGAACATTTGACCGCCACATGTCGTGGGATTCCCATGTAGCTGTTGTGGTCCGCAAGTGCACTGGGTTCCTTCTGGCCCTGAACCATCTGCGCCACCATCTGCCCACCAGTACACTCTTCACTATAGTCAATAGCCTAGTTTTATCCAATATCCGATACTGCATATCTGTTTACGGGAACGGGTCGTCAGCAAACATCCAGAGACTAGACAAGATCATTAACTTCGCCACTAGAATCGTGTCAGGTCTACGGAAATTTGATCATGTTTCTGAAGCCCGAAACCAGTTGGGTCTCCTCACTGCAGCTGATCTGTATCTATTTCACAGTCTCACTTTGCTCCACAAGATTATTCTGACGGGTGAGCCTACGCACATTGCCAGTCAGATCACTGCAAACTCTACCGTGGGAATCCGTCACACACGTGCAGACGACCACCTGCACCTGTCAGCCATACACAGAGAGGCTGGCCACAGGAGATTTCTCTACTCGTCTGTCTTCCACTATAACAATATATGGCATGTTCTCGCTCTCGTGTCTATGACTGACCTCCGCCGCCGATCGTCTGATCGGTGTTTTATGCAGCCTGTGCGAATGCGGTCCCGTGGTCAGTCCCAGCGATACCCCGAAAGAGAGCATCGTTCCAGCAAGTGAATGGGTATCATGATCTTGTTAGATCACTCCTGTGTGGGATTTGTTGTTGTTAGATCACATCTGAACAGCAGTCAATAGGCATTCCCATTCAATCCCAGCATTCATGATGGCATCCTGGACTGATATAATTTGCACTAGACAGAAAAGGAATTCAGCCGGCGGGAGTGTTTACTGTTTATTGTTTATGGTCCACAATCTCCAACAGCATATTGTGCCCTGTGCAGGAGAAGTCGTTTGCTGAAAAGGCGCAAACAGAACAGGTGAACGGTTTTCAGTTCAAGCAGGTATACGGCTGTTAGAACTGTACCTATTTTCGATGGCCATGTAGCTGAGATAAGAGTGTGTGACGCAGCACAGTATCTAACCACCTGCGTCTTAAACCCATTGAGGGCTCGTAAATATGTCCGCACTTGGTGTCATCATACAAATTTGTTCGTTTCTCTTAATAATCTGCAAAATAAGCCACACCTAATGGTGTCTACACGTGAACGCGGCACATGAAGTAAGACGGATTGCCTATTTCTCCTGACTGGGACACGTAATCCAAGTCCAAACATGGTATGGCTGTCAGGTATCCACATGCATATTGCGAGCGCCCCCCCCCAGGCACGTATGGTCCTGCCTGTGAGGGCTCGCTGGACAGGTGGTGTGCTCAGCAGCGGCGCTCCCGTCCTATCCAGGGGTCTCCGTGGATTCGCACCGTGTTGTGTTACTCGGGGAGCGGGCGTAGGCGCGAAGGATGAAGTCAAGAGATTGTGCTCGTCTCCCACATCAGAGCAGGAACAATTTATGCGAACAGCCGATGCAGGCGTAAAATGTCGCTTGCTGAAGTCGTGACGAACTGTTGAAGTGTGACCGGCGTTACCACTCTGGGATGCTGCTGTCACGTCGTTGGTGACGGTGATCAGTTTCGCAGCGAATGGCCCCTGTTGCCGTCAGGATTTGGTACCCTGCGGTGAATCGACACCGACTGACCTAGCTCACCAGCGAGTATGCGTGTGAGGGGACTGAGTGAAGGTGTCGCCCTCCCAAGACCCCAGGAACCAGCCGACGGTTTGGAAAATGCCGAGACCGGTTGGCATCGCTGCTTTGCTCCTCCGGCACTACGTGACGGGATACTTGACCCATGCAACACCAACTATGTCGTCACGCATGACGTCACATGTTGAAAACACACCGACAGTGATATGCAAGCGTTGGTGCAAACATTTTGCTATGACTGTCGCAGATGTTTGAAGTGGGCACAAAGGAGCTCAGAAGTTGCGAACTGTTGTTATTGAAAGTGAACAGGTCACTTGCTAAATAATAGGTAAGATAAAATCATGTTTATAGGTGTAATGTCCTTATGTGAGGCTACAATGAGGCACGGACCTGGGTTACAGCCAATGGTTGCTTAGATCGCGGCGTCTGCTTGTCATGGCAGCCATTCAAATATGCAGAAGGGAGAGCAACGCATGCATCAGACCAACGCTTATATGACTGCTGGTGGCCTACTCAGACCACGCACCACTCCGCCTTCCTGGGTGAATAGTACACTGCCTGTATCGGCGTATCCCCTAAAAAAGCAAAACAAAAACAAAACGTCCGCGAAATCTTCCAACTACATGCCCTCATCCTTCGCTTAATGCCTTGTTCTAATTATCGCTTCTCTGCAGCTGATAATACTGAAGCAGCAGAACAGTCTTGCTTATACGTCATGAATCTGTGACCTGGTTAAGATGGTTTTGCTAAGCATTTCAGAGGGTTTTCTACAGATGTTTCATATGTATGGGCTGTTGTATGGCGTATGCAGGTTGTTCGAATGCTATGAGAAAGCGTCACCACTTCAGAGATCCGAGAGAAACTGCGCGGCTTTTCTATGTACAATAGGCAGGCGCGAATTATCAATTCTGGTCGAAGCGCCCTAAAGCCCAAATAACGGACTATGTACAGTAGGAATCTCCCTCGGTTTTCGTTTCTACGGTCATGCTTCCTGCGCTCGCGGAAAGCCTGAAGTTCTGCCCCGAATTGAAAGTGGGCACCTTGCGCGCTACACCTCGCATGCATTTGTCCTGCCACATTCTGCTCTGCGGGCACCATACCACCGTTTAAGAAATTCGATCGGCCACCGGAAACAGACCCGTGCGACTAGTTAACGAACTGATCGACCTCATATCGTGCCGAATATCAATCGAAAACCCTCATTGTGTATTTGTCATCCAATCTTCCAATGTTGTGCGACTCAAAGCACAGAACATGACGTGGACGTGTCCCGCTGATCGCTGTGTAGCAAAATGCAGATTGGACTATATTACCCAGCAGCTTACTAATAACGGAAGGACGACGTGTGAAGCTAACACTATGCGGTCAGGGTTTTCTGGCAACGTTGCTCATCAAAAGGATGAGTTGCTCTGGATCTTGGAACACATTCATAAGTTGAAACACTCGAGAAAATCACAAGAGACACCAATGCGAATATTAGAGATGGTGGGGCGACTGAAGTGCAGCCCGAAGCGGGAGATGAACGTTACCCAGCCGTCAGCCCCGTTCAAAGTCGGGTCTGGTGTACCACGCTCCTCGCCAGCGGCCGGCATGCGCACTCAAAGTTCGTCCATCGACCGCTAGAGTCGCTTCCTTCGCCGGACGCGCAGATCGAAGGGCTTGTCTGAGTCGTCGGACCAGTAGTCTACTGCTTGCCCTGCTTCCCGCCGGTGCAGCTCGCTCGGCTGTGAGATGCCGCCCCCGTCCCCGTCCCAGCCCCGGCCCTCGTCACCACACTCGCCAAACTCGGCGCGCGCACGCCGGTAAAACCGGGCTAACATCTCGGGGAAGTCGATGTCGTCGGGCAGCTCGGGCAGCTGCTGTAGGGACAGCTGTCGGGGCGGCCGCCGGGCCAGCCGCCGGGGCAGCCGGAGGTCGAGCGGCGCCGGCAGCGGCGGCGGACGGTGCGGCGCCGCCTCGCCCGCGGTGGGCCACACGTCGCCGGCCGGCCAGGCGCCGCGGTGCAGCTGCTCCGTGTAGAGGCGGCGCACGGCGTGCACGGCCGACACGGCCGCCGGCCGCCGCCGCCGTCGGCCGGCGCGCGGCGGCAGCAGCCGGTGCAGCCGCAGCAGCGTCAGCCGCAGCTCGGCCGTGGTGGCGCCCAGCAGGTGCGCCGGCAGCGCCTGCTCCGGCACCAACTGCATCGAGTGCCAGAAGAGCCGCGTGCGCCGCATCAGGTACGGGTCGTCGCGCGGCGGCGGCAGCACCAGGCCGAGCGCCACCGGCGCCCGGAAGCGGCCGCCGCCCTGCACGTTCACGTAGCGGCTCTGCAGGTCCGGCACGACCGGCCGTCCCGGGCCGAACGTCATACTGACGCCTGCCGGCAATAGGTGACAGGTGTGACAGGAGACAGGAGACAGGCGACAGGAGACAGGCGACAGGAGACAGGAGACAGGCGACAGGCGACAGGAGACAGGCGACAGGCGACAGGCGACAGGTGTGACAGGAGACAGGAGACAGGCGACAGGCGACGGGCGACGGGCGACAGGCGACAGGTGTGACAGGAGACAGGTGTGACAGGAGACAGGTGTGACAGGAGACAGGCGACAGGCGACAGGTGTGACAGGAGACAGGAGACAGGAGACAGGCGACAGGAGACAGGCGACAGGAGACAGGCGACAGGCGACAGGCGACAGGCGACAGGCGACAGGCGACAGGTGTGACAGGAGACAGGAGACAGGAGACAGGCGACAGGCGACAGGCGACGGGCGACGGGCGACGGGCGACAGGCGACAGGCTACAGGCGTATTTATTGGGCGGTTCACGACGCGCTGTTTTGCACTTTCACGGCTAATCGCGCCGCCCACGCTGTTTCGCCGGTGGGCCGCGGGATTGGGAAATGTCTTGAGCGGTGAGAGGGTCGAACCCGGGACCTTTGGTACCCAGAGGGCGACGGGTGTGCTAGACATGGCGCCCGCAGACCGGCGAGCGGGCACGGCAACATACTGGCTCAGTTGCAGGTGTTGGAGTGGTGAAACCGTTCACGGCTTGTTCGCCGCGATCGCATCGAATGACAGCGCTGAGTTATTAAAATGAAACTTCTAGACCCGAGTGGACTGCATGGGGATTATCGGTTACAAAACAAATGGCAAACCTTGCTGTACGCATTCCTATTCACCATGTTATTAAACTTGCCACTCTGTTCTGACACTGGTGAAAAGAATGGAAACTCGATTGAAAACAATAACAATCCTGCCTGAAAACTTGCAATTGAAGCGCTAAGGCTCCATAGGACTGCCGACCCAACCAATGAGGTTCGACATCGAGAAAAAGCAATGGCAACAGTCTTCGGTCAGCTGATCAGTCTACTGTGTTCAACATTCTGAACCAGTGCACCAATAGCGCCTTTTCCGAATGTCGAACGCTATTAATGCACCGGTAGACGGTCTCCGCCATAGACGCCGGAGACTGACGCCGCTTACCGTCAGGGGTGGTAATGGTGGTGCCGGGCGGCGGGCCGTGCGGGTAGTTGAAGAGGTGTCTGGGACACTTGAGGCCGCCGGCAGGTGCCTGCAGCAGGTCTGGCGTGGTGATGGTGCTGACGAGCTGCGGCGGCTGTGGGGGCGCCGCCGTCGGCGGCTGTGGGGGCGCCACCGTCGGCGGCTGTGGGGGCGCCACCGTCGGCGGCTGTGGGGGCGCCACCGTCGGCGGCTGTGGGGGCGCCACCGTCGGCGGCTGTGGTGGCGCCACCGTCGGCGGCTGTGGGGGCGCCACTGTCGGCGGCTGTGGTGGCGCCACCGTCGGCGGCGGCAGCGGCTCGGCAGCGCCACAGGAGGCTCGCTCGGACGCTGGGGCGCCGTTGAGCGTGGTCAGCTGTTGCGGGCGCGACTCATCCACGATGTCGTGGCTCGGCGACAAGCTGGAGGTGCTGGAAGTATACTCGCTGCCCGAATCAGTGAAGTCATTATCTTCGTACGACGCGTTTCGGGTCTCAGCCTGCGGCGCCGCCGTGACGAGGTGCTCAGCTGGCGGCGACCGGCAGGCGGGCAGCCGCGACGGGTGCGGTGGCGCCACCGTCGGCGGCGGCAGCGGCTCGACAGCGCCACACGAGGCTCGCCCGGCCGCTGGAGCGTCGAGCGTCACCAGCTGAGGCGGGCGCGTGCCGCCCGGGTGGAGCGGCTCCGTTCGGCAGGCCGGTCGCGAGTCAGCCACGATGTCGCGGCTCGGCGACGAGCTGGAGGTGCTGATAGTATACTCGCTGCTCGAATCAGTCAGGCCGGCCTCTTCGTCGGACACGTCTGGAGTCTCAGTCTCAGCCTGCGGCGCCGCCGAGACGAGGTGCTCAACTGGCGGCGACCTGCAGCTGGGGAGCGGCGCGGGACGCCGCTCCAAGTGGCGGCGCAGGTGGGCGTTGTACGCCTCGCACGTGTCGTCGTGGTCGCCGCGCCCGTCCTCCACGCGGCGCTTGCCGGCCCTGGATCGTGGCGCCGTGCACCAGCAGGGGAGCCGCAGCTCCATGGCTGTGGTCGAGCTGCGCGCTGGAGCCCGCTCGGTGGCCTGCCGTGCCGAGGAGCCGTCGCCGTGTGTCGCGCAGCCTGCGGAGCTGCCGGCTTCCCCGGCCACCGGCTGCGTCCCACAGGGCACCTGCTCGCCTGTGTGAACACCAGGTGCGTTTCCCAGACCGCCCAGGGTCGCCTCTCCTATAGTTGGCCGTACTCCGTTGGTCAACTTGTCGCGTGGCGGGCCTTCTACAGCTGGCAGTGCTCCGTTGGTCAACGCGCCTCCTACGGCTGGCCGCGCTCCGTTGGTCGACGTGTGTTGTACCTCGCCTCCTACAGCTGGCTCTGCTCCGTTGATCAGCGTTACTCGTGCCGCGCCTCCTACAGCTGGCCGTGCTCCGTTGGTCAACGTGTCTTGTGCCGCGCCTACAGCTGGCCGTGCTCGGTTGACAGGTGTATCTCGTGCCGCGCCTCCTACAGCTGGCCGTGCTCCGTTGGTCAACGTGTCTTGTGCCGCGCCTCCTACAGCTGACCGTGCTCCGTTGGTCAACGTGTCTTGTGCCGCGCCTCCTACAGCTGGCCGTGCTCCGTTGGTCAACGTGTCTTGTGCCGCGCCCCCTACAGCTGACCGTGCTCCGTTGGTCAACGTGTCTTGTGCCGCGCCTCCTACAGCTGGCCGTGCTCCGTTGGTCAACGTGTCTTCGTGCCGCGCCTCCTACAGCTGTGCTCCGTTGGTCAACGTGTCTTGTGCCGGCCCCTACAGCTGCCGTGCTCGTTGGTCACTGTCTTGCGCGCCCCTCGCTGACCGTGCTCCGTTGGTCAACGTGTTTGTGCCGCGCCTCCTACAGCTGGCCGTGTCCGTTGGTAACTGTCTTTGCCGCGCCCTACAGCTGCCGTGCTCCGTTGGTACTGTTTTCCGCGCCTTGCCGTGCGTTGGTATCTCATTCATGTCTTTCAGTTCTTGTGCCGGCCTAAGCTGCCGTGCTCCGTTCAGGTTCTCCCGCCTCCTACAGCTGGCCGTGCTCGGTTGACAGGTGTATCTTGTGCCGCGTCTCCTACAGCTGGCCGTGCTCCGTTGGTCAACGTGTCTTGTGCCGCGCCTCCTACAGCTGGCCGTGCTCCGTTGGTCAACGTGTCTTGGCCCTACAGTGCCGTGTCGGTTGACAGGTTAAATTTTCCGGTCCTCAGCTGGCCGTGTCGTTGTCAACTTCTTGTGCCGCGCCTCCTGCTTCTTCCTAGCTGGCCTGCTCCGTTGGTCACGTTCTTGTGCCCGCCTCCTACAGCTGGCCTGCTCGTTGTCACGTGTCTTGTACCGCGCCTCCTACAGCTGGTCGTGCTCCGTTGGTCAACGTGTCTCGTGCCGCGCCTACAGCTGGCCGTGCTCGGTTGACAGGTGTATCTTGTGCCGCGTCTCCTACAGCTGGCCGTGCTCCGTTGGTCAACGTGTCTTGTGCCGCGCCTCCGTTGTTGTACTCGGCCGAACCGATGGCAAGTGCGTCTTCGCAAACAAACAAGGCCGCCGCCTCTGCCAGAAATGTCGGAATCGTCTCGTCATCTGTGGCGTCGTTTCCACCTGTAGCCGCCTGTTCACCTGTATCCATTCGTTCACATGTAGCCGCCTGTTCACCTGTATCCATTTGTTCCCCTGTGCCCATTCGTTCCCCTGCATCCATATGCTCCCCTGTATCCACATGTTCCCCTGTGCCCACAAATTCACCTGTGTCCACATGTTCACCTGTGACCACCTCCCCACCTGTGCCCACCTCCCCATGCATAGCCACCTCTGTACCTGCAGCGGCCTTTCCACCTGTAGCCACCTGTGCATCTGTAGTCACCTCCGCACCTGTGCACGTGCCTGCTCCCTGAGTCCCAATCGTTCCATTCGCCGTGGCGGCATCACTCTGAGTGGAGGGCGCCGAAGTGTCGTCCGCCTGCTGGGCGCGCCGCTCGCCCCGCCAGTGGCAGGTCGGCGCCGGGGTGGACAAGTCCAACGGCAGGCAGGCGGCCAGGTTCAGCGGCCGACGCCGCTGCAGCATGCTCCTGAAGCGGCTCCTGTAGTGGGCGATGTAGTGGAAGAGGTAGAAGCGCTCCAGGAAGTCGCCGCTGCTCTCGCTCATCAGGGCGCGCAGCACGCCCGACGCCAGCTCCATCGTGATGGGCGTCCGCGTGATGTGCTGGACCTGCGGCTCTGACGGAGGCGGAGACGGCGGCCGTGGCCGTTGCTCGCGCGGTTCGCCGGTGCTCCGTGCACCCCCAGTTGCGGAAGAGGCTGCCCTCCGTGCAGCACGTCGAACCTTCGCGGTTCGCGCCGCGCCCACTCCCAGTCCTTTCTTCGCCCTTCCTCCGTCCTCCCCAGCGCGCTCGCGGCGCTCCGTGGCCTCCTTTTCGTCTCGTATGATCACTTTGGGCATGAGGTCCTCTCCTCCGGCGAGTCTCCTCTGCAGCAGCGGGGTGTAGAGAGCAGACCCCCTGCAGGTGGCCTGGAAGCACTTGGGCATCACGTAGAAGGGTCGAGATCGCGCGCCGACACGGCCGACGTCGGTCACTTCACTGCAGGTGCGAGACCGGCTCGACGGCCGCGAGCGTGTTCGCAGCCGCGCAGTGACCTGACCGGCCAGGTCACGTGTGCCGTCGGCCACAGAGCCGCCTGCGGTCGGAGCTGCGGCGATGGCCTCGCAGTGGGCGGCGTCAGCGTCGGCGTCGGCTCCGTCAGCTGGTCCGTTTGCCGACTGGGGGGCGAGCTGCTGCTGGGCGAGTCTCTCCGTCGCAGAAGCCGGAACCGACGCACTGCGAACTGCTCGCGGAACGCCGACTCCATTGTCGACGGCAGCCGCGGCCCCGGGCGAGGTGTCTTCCTCCCCGGACAGACCCGCCGTCCCGTCTGCACCGCCGTTCGTGTCCCCGCACGTCCGACGTTCGGGGCGCCCGTTTGTGGCGGGCCGGCCGGACCCGTGTCTGTCCTGAGGCGTGGCGTCGGACGGCGTCGGGCGGCTCAACTGCCGAGAGTGCTGGTCACGCCAGCGCCGCCGCGGCGGCACGGCGGACGCCGGCCGCGGCGTGTCCGGGCGACGGCCGCTCGGATTCGGTGCCACAGCCGATGCTGGAGAGCTGGACGTAGGCGGTGCTGAAGTCCGAGCCGCGGCCTGGATTGCAGCTCTGACTGAAGCTCGGACTGAAGCTCGGACTGAAGCTCGAGACATACCCCGAGCCGCGGACTTGATTGCTGCTCGGAGTGAAGCTAGGACTGAAGCTCGAGTTGAAGCCTGAGTTGAAGCCTGAGTTGAAGCCTGAGCTGAAGCCTGAGCTGAAGCCTGAGCTGAAGCCTGAGCTGAAGCCTGAGCTGAAGCCTGAGCTGAAGCCTGAGCCGACGTCTGAGCCGACGTCTGAGCCGACGTCTGAGCCGACGTCTGAGCCGACGTCTGAGCCGACGTCTGAGCCGACGTCTGAGCCGACGTCTGAGCCGACGTCTGAGCCGAAGTGGAGGCGGGAGCCCCAGTGCCGGCATTTGTTTGTACTACGGTGCCAGCTGGGGCGGGGGCGGGGGCGGGAGCGGCCGGCCGGCCAACTCCGCCGAACAGCGCGTGCACGTTGGCGGCCATGACCTCGTCGGCGGCCGAGGCCGGCTGGGTGGCGGCCGGCAGCGTGCTGAGGTCGGGCCGGGACGGGCCGCAGCCGATCGGCCAGGTGGGCACCAGCACGAAGCCGGCGTTGCGGCCAGACGGGTCGGTCGGCAGCGGCACGCGGAACAGCGCGTCCATGGAAGGCGGCGGCAGGCCGAGGCGGGCGGCCGCCTCGCCGGTCACGGCCGCCTCCGACGAGGACGGCAGAGCAGACGCGGGCTGCGCGAGTGGCAGCGCCGGCCGGGAGCCGCCACACGTGCACGGGGAGGACGAGCTGGTGCCACTCGGGCGAGCCTGGCAGCCGCAGCGGCCGTCCTGCGCTGTCGTATCGGTGCTGCCGGCCGGGGCTGCGGAAGCGCCGCCGCCGGGCGCTGGTGCTGGTGCCAGGGGATGGCCGAGCGGTGCGGCGGCGAGCCGGGGCGGCGCGCGCACCAGCACGCCGCCCGACACAGACACCAGGCTGAGCCGGCCCACGTCGGCCGACATCAGCGGGAAGTCGGCGGCCGTCAGCGGCGCCGGCGGCCTCAGCGCGCCCGGCCGCAGCGGCTCCGCGGCCGGCAGCAGCGGCGTGGAGCCGGCAGTAGACGGCTGCGACACTTGTGGGTCCAGCGACGGCTGCGACACTTGTGGGTCCCGTGACGACCGCCGCACTCGTAAGTCTAGTGGCTCCACTTGTGGAGCCGGTGGCGGCTGTGACATTCGTGGGTCCCGTGGCGGCTGCCGCACTTGTGGGTCCCATGGCGGCTGCGACACTCGTGGGTCCCATGGCGGCTGCGACACTCGTGGGGCCCGTGGCGGCTGCGACACTCGTGGGACCCGTGGCGGCTGCGATGCTTGTGGGTCCCTTGGCAGCTGCGACACTTGTGGGTCCCGTGGCGGCTGCCACACCCGTGCCGCCCGTGCCGCCCGTGCCGCCCGTGACGGGTTGTGGCAGCCGACTTGTCGTTGTCGCCTGCCGGGGCTGACTGGGTCAGGCCGGATCACCATGGCCGCGCCGGTGGTCGGTCGTGCTGCACTCGGCAATCACCACGGCCGCTGCACGCACCCGCCTGCAGGACAGAATCGTGCACCGTGTCATTGCTGCGACACGTAACAGTGCCATGCATACCGTCACCCTTGCGACGTGTACACATACTGTGCATGATGTCCTTCCTACGACGTGTTCCGATATCATGCATACTGTCATCCTTGGCGCGGTTGAAGATCCCCCCCAAGACGGGACGAGATAAGCGTCCCATCAATTGTGGCGACAGCGATAGGCTGTTGGTTGAAATAGGGTTGAATGCACCATATTCTAAACACTTAGTAGGCGTCCGCCCAGTAATTTTCGACGTGCTTCTTCAGGTCCTGATGAAGTCGCGGTACCTTGTTAGTTGGCAGACGCAATGTTAATGCGGACATCAGGGGGACCCCCAGTAAAGAAGGTAAACCGAGAAGTTCCGGATGCCACTCAAGATGCTCATTAGTGTGTGCGCGAAGAATATAGTTACAATTTATGAGACTGTCTCCATAAAATATGATGCGAATTGCACGTATGCAAGTTAGTTAGCCTTCAGACGTCAATTCCATTGCCATTTACAGTGATATATTGCGCATATTGTTACTTTGTGCATTGCATTCTGGAACTTCCCACCATAGACAGCCGGCCGCTGGCGGCGACGCTGGCGGCCCCCGGCCCGTCCCCGACCGCCTGCCGCCATTCATATGGTGGGGCGCAAACCATTCCTGGAATGTTAATGGGCCCCAACGTCAAATTATAGGCAGATTTTGAACTAGGCGATGTACCTGGCATCAGTTCTGCCACTAGTACAGTCGAGGCAGACAGGTTTTCTCGATATTGTCCAAGAATATTGCGCTTATGGGCGTTGAATGGAAAGAATGCATCTACAACCGTGAATTTTTCCTATACCATTTTGACCTGGCAGAGCCGATGCTGCTTAGCATTGTTGAAGGGTGGAACTTTACGTTACTTTTTGTCATGCCACCCCTCGGCAGCTCTCCGGATCCTCTGTGCAGCAATTGTCAGCGCTTGGCGTGCATCGAGCCATGACAGAACCTCAATAATTCCGGACAGCTTCATTTCAAAAGGTTAAAAAATGACAGGGTTAGATGTCTATAAAAGTAGTCGACCATGGAAACAAAAGACAGCCGATCTTATGCCGGTTTATTTGAGAACATTGGCTATTAATTCCCTAATGTAGAACATCTGATATACAATTGAGTGTAGTACGTGATAATTTGGAATACAAATTCTGGAATTGAGTGCAAAAGTGACAGGGTTAAGCCTTCATGGAAGTTATTCAAGATGATATAAAAATGTAGTACGTTCGATTTTCGTCTCGTTAAAAACATTGAAAATTGTCAGCACATCACACAGAAGATGTATGACGCGCTTTTATCACAAGATGTTGGGTGGCTAATTGCTTTCATTTTACTTTAACGGCAAAGTGACAGGGTGAAATGATTTGATAATAAAATGAACTACACATAAGAGAGCCTGTTTCAATGTTGCTCAAATTTGAACGTTGGGAATCACCTGAACGTTCCCTAGAAACTAGAATATAGCATTAATCAGACCCAGCCCACTCTGATGTTCTTTCACAAACCGACCACCAGAGGCGCCACCAGTATTATGTCCGCTCATGACGGCTAACGTCGCCTCCTTTAAACAAAACTCGTGCAAATGTATTATGTTTATGCTCCCCAGTGCAGAGTTGGATATGCAAGTATCTCGTAACACAATTCCCGCTGCTACCAGATGCAGTGCTGATATGCAGACCAGCAGACATTGCAGGCTTACGATGTGCTCCGTTATATAATATCATTTATTGATAGTATGGTATATTTCCGTCATTACCATTAATATGTGTGCGCATAATTAATACTTTTCAAATACAAATATACACGTATGAGCACGCCATTGGTTCAAAATTTAACTTGGATTTTGACGATATTTTAAACGGCGTGCTTCCATAACAAATTTCGACATCCTACTGTACTCTACTAGACATCTTACACCGAACGAAAAGCCAATGTTTACCACTGTGACGATAACCTTGCTTTTCAGCGGGATATGCGAACAAGTGAGCTGGGTGGGGGAGGCGAGTTATCAATATTTAATGTGATTACTTCGATTTTACATCGACCTCGAAATTTATGGACAAATTTGTATTAAATAAACATGAATCGAGAGCCTCGGGTTTGGATTGTACCTTTTTATCGCAGATTTACTCTTGCTTCCTGTGCTTGAGAGGTGGCCTAGGTCTGATGACCTTGGATGACCTTTGAGGACCTCATAAACTCTGGCTTATTGGTATCACTTGACGATGAAATTGTAGTTGGACCGGAAAATTACCTGACATTGTCAGTTGAAAGGCCACCGTAGGCCCTTAGCCAATCCAGGGTGAGTCGGGGAGAGTCCAGTTTGAGGGTACGGGTGCCTTCTTTTGAGCCCGAAAGCTCACAGGCTTTCGACCTGTGTGGCCGTGAAGTGGATCCTAGACGTCTCACAGCCACGTCATCAGCACCCCGCCAATGCGCGCGTGAATATACACAAATCTGGCCACTACGTGCATCCCAAGAAAGATCCATTTCCGCAAGACATACTATTAAACAAATTCAATTTACATCAGACAACACCAAACGAATTTTATGTCGCCGTGAAATGCACGAGGGGCAACAAATGCATTTTATCACCAATTTTAAACAGAGCTTAAATTGGTCACGTACTTGTATATATGCCTTCGTTACTGTGGCTCTGCAAATCAGTCATAAGTGAGAATAACTTACAACTCACTGATGTCGCCTTCCCGACCGGTACGCAGTGGTGCGTCGGCGCATTCCCCACGTCAAAGTAATTACTGAACACACCTGTGGCGGGCCGTGCCGAGTGATGCTCCAACTCCTCGGACGCGAGCCGGGGTCGCCCCTCGCACTGACACAGCACACAACTGAGCCCGCCACAAACCCGGACCGCCGGCGGCCCGGCCGAGCAGCCGACACCGGTCAAGGTCACGACCTCAGGCGCTCGCCGGCACCGGCGCTGTGCCAGTGGCGGATACAGCGGCAGGAAGGCGGACACAGACGGCGTTTCCGCACGCGCAGTGCTTGTGGGTTTTTGCGACTTTTGGGATAGAGGTGGGAAATGTGTGTGGAGGAGGGAGGGGGATAGTATGACCACACCACTTACTTAAATATTATACTGACAGTTCAACATTATCCGTTTCAAGGCTCTACGAGCTAATATATTCCGCTCTGCGCACCGCTAGAGCCCAGCTAGCTCGCACGCAATGTCGTTAAAACAAATATATGTTCTGGAGATGTTCACAATTGGTTACGGTGGGCGTGGAGTGATTAGGTATCCCGATCTCCCGTCCACCAAGCCTGTCACCCTTTTTCCCGGGGACGTCCTCTTGCCGGGTCGGCGCTCTGCAGTATAGTAACTGCAACTGCAGCTGCAGTCGGAACGCTGGCCACGGCTCACATCACAACACAGTTGCCGACGAACATATCGAGAACCTTCCAGTAACTACACACAGTGATTCCAGCGAACGTTGTGTCGGGCAAATGTGGAGGTGGCGGTATGACAGATGACCTCACACACCACCCCTGGCGATTCAGCTGACACCAGTGGTCCTACCTCGGCCCCCACCGGAGCGACTGTCGCCTCTCAGTCCGCCGCGATGGCTGGCGGGGATGGCCGGGTGGTTAAGGTGTCGGGATATGGGTACCAAAGGTCCCGGATTCGACACTCGCGCCGCTCAGAACATTTCCCAATCCCGCGGCCTACCGACGAAACGGTGTGGGTGTCGCCATTAGCCGTGAATGTGCAAAAAGCGCGTCGTGAACCACCAAACAAACAACGACAGCCTGCTGTAATTGAGCTGGCGATTTGAGGGGAGAGGGGAGGGGAGGAGCCGCCAAGTCGACCAAGCTAGCGTTACCTGTCTGTTTGTCTGTCTGTCTGTCTGTCTGTCTGTCTGTCTGTCTGTCTGTCTGCCTGCCTGCCTGCCTGCTCTTTCTTCTTGGAGTCAGCTCTCTGGACAATAGCATTGTTGTGTTTATCGGCGAAAATTCATTTGTGCGTCAAAACAGTACGTGGGCCGCTAGTACGTCTAGCAAGTCGTTGGCGCGCGTACCGTTACATTGCGCGCCAAGCAACCAATTCAAGCCGGCTCGCATGACGGCCTGCATAATTATCGCAGTGAGAAGGGGACAGTGACTGGATTATCGGATGCGGGCAGTTACTCCAAAGTAAGTTTTAGTAACCAACAGAATACCACGAATGCATATGACTTTCCATTGGTCTCCGGAAGAACATAGGAGTGGCATCAATTTCCTTGTGTTATGCCTAAAGTTATTGCGGTTGTGCATAGGCTTCGCCGCCACTGAGTTCCGAGGCCCGAATTCCCCTGGGAAGCTCGAAAACTTGGGGAAAATACGTCATCTTCCGGCAGTTTCCCAGTTTCAGTACCAGGCGACATCTGAATCTGGTGGGAGAATCCATCAGACGGTGCCATCACGTGTCTGCCGTATCAATGCTACCATAGCCCGCGGCGTGGCGCCCGACTGGACCAGTCTGCCGTCGGCTGGATGTCAGCTGGGTGTCGGCTGCATGTCGAAATTGGCGAGCATTCCACCCACCAGCTGACAGCGAGCTACTGTCGGCATGTTTACTAGGAATATATATATATATATATATATATATATATATATATATATATATATATATATATATATATATATATATATGTATATATATATGTATGTATATATGTATATATATATGTATATATACATATATATATATATAAGTATATATGCACCATCTGTAAGCTATCCGTGGGAGGTACCTCTAGAAAACGCAGACATATTCGTCATTGGCACCAACGCTGTGAGCAACAGCCAGGGCGTTCAGTGTCATATATTCTGCTATGTAATGTCTTGCATCATCGGATAATATCCTTCATGCAATATACTATCTTCTGTCCCCCTCCTTAATGCTAAGAAAAATCAGATTTATGCCACTTTGGTTCAGTAGCCACCAATGTCCTTCTTGTGAGTCAGGGTTTGTAGTGAGAAGAAGGCAATGCTTGGTGCCCTGTATGAATGAAATTCCTGTCGTGTGCGCAACTTGACAACACCATAGGCCGAAACAAGCCGAAATCTAGTTGGGAGACTTTCGGTGTTGAAGAACGAAATTCAAAAGCTCCTTGCAAACCGAATGTAGTTGCTGCATCAACTAATTCTCCATTTAACCCAAAATCTAGCATAATTTTACTTTCAAATGTATCGAGGCCCATCACTTTGCAACATTAATTCAAACCAGTTAGACATCAGGGGGACGTCCCCAACCCAGCCCCCGCCTTCAGCACCCAAAAACTTCGCACAAAGTATAAAGTAAAATTCCCTTAACGTAAATGTCCACTTGCATGTACCTTGATCGTAACAGTAACGTGTTCCTTTAAAGGCGGCGCAAATGACCTTTATGGTCCGGCACGCCTAAAAAATCACTTCCCCCCGACAAAACCCGTCCGTCTTCCTTGGGTTCCAAAATAGATCCTGGGACAACGGCAACGACTACCCTCCCACAGGGTTACCCCTATTGCGGTAGGGTTCTGTTAGACCAGAATCTGCAGAGGGGCGGGTTCCACCCACACCCACCCCCAGATCTTGCAATCTACTGGGCAAATTTCAAAACTGGATAGCTAAAGCGCATTCTACTGGTTCGATGCAATTTGTTGGGATATCAAAATGTCAAGGTTTTGTAATGGCGGAGACAGGAGACAAAACATGGAGGAAAGAGTAACCAAACCATATGGGGCTGTGTTTGTGTTTCACATGCTAAACATTGTGTTGGGTGCAATTGGTTGGGTGGAATTCATTCTGAACAATTCGAAGCCTCATTTGATGTATATACACGTACGTATAGAGCGGTCAGCGGCGCAGCCAGGACGCTAAAGCGAGGGGATGTCATCTGTTGTTCACAGGGGCACAGCCAGGATTTTAATAAGGGCTGATATTTTCTTAAATTTGAAAATTGTTCTCGGTGGGAAATTTTCGGCGTAGCGTTGGGGTTTGCGTGGTGAAACTCTGAAAAACGTATCGTTCAACCTGATATTTGTTCGGTGCTTAGGGGGCGGTCGACCGACTCCCACATCACGGCTGCGCCTCTGGCCGACCATCACTAGCACTTCTTCGCATTCGCATCTGTCGCATCAAACACCTACTGTTTTGCCATTCTTGCATTGTATCAACGCTCACGGAGGTTTTTGAGCAGTGGCGTCACCAGGAGATCACACTAGGAAGGACCCTGGCCATGGACAAATCCAGACCACCACGAGATTGACGACCAGAACTTAACGTGACCCTGACCGACTTGGTCCGCGGCCTGTCTGCGCGAGATGAGCAGCTTTAGCCAACAGTATGCCATCTTCGGGTGGTTTTTATATGTTTTTCTCTGCAAAAGCGTAGTGATGGAACGATGAAGGCATCGTTGGATGCAAGCATTTTCTGAAGGCAGGTACATTTTATTTTATTCATGTCTGATTCAATCGCGAATTGACGTCTGTCGTTTCGTGCCGATTTCTGCAATAATGCACTCGTTGACGCAACGCGAGGCAGTCTGGTGTGTGCTGCCGGTCGCTACTGAAAACGACTGCCGGAGCATCACTTTATTTACTTTACTAAGTGGTGGCAAGACAAATGGAATAGTGCAGAACGGAGCGAATTAATGCAGAACCGCCGTTACCGGGCGTCGACCTGCAAACAGTGTATCGGGGACGCGGTGCCGATCTGCCGCCTTAAAATTAACTGTAAGCACGCCATGTTTACACGCACAGAACACGTATGATGCCGAGAAGCCCGAATGTGTCAGGTGCGGTTAGAGGAGCAGCTAAGGGCAGCCCCTGCCATACCGTTAGCAATAAAAGTACATTAAATAAAACAAAGCATGTTTATATTTTTTCCATGTAAAACCTTTTGTTGTGCGCTTGGTGCAGCGATAGCGTTCTCCATTCCCAGACATGTTTCTGGTCGGGTCCCATCGAAAAAATACTAGATGCGATGCCATGCTAACCGTGTTCAATATTTCGCAACGTGCCAGAGTGAACGCACGCTTCATTTCGGACACGACGAATGCAGTCGCATGCTGACCGACTTACTTCGCAATGACAATCGCTTCGTCCACGGTGACGTTTTGCTTCTTCGTGGAAGTACCATTTCCAATAAGCATCGCACCCGGCTAGCTCATTGCTCTTACGGATGCCGCCTGCACTTCGCACGTCCGTAACATGAGTACGCCTATCTGCGTGTGTAAGTACGTTTGTTTGTGATGCACTATGACCCGGTCATGGTCACCGCACTGTAAAAGCCCAATGGCTGAGCGTAGAAGCTTTGCTGTTGTCAGTCAGTACCAGATGTGTAGCCAGTCGCAGTGAAGGTGAAGTTGGCAACGACAACCAGGCTCGCCGGTGGCTTCAGGCGCAGATTTGTGAGACACGGGCGCGCAATCCAGCGAGACTTATGGTTTGAGGATTCAGGCGGACTAGTCCGAACGGAGCGACATACAGCGCTGTTTTGAATGAGCGACCGACTTATTTTATGAGTAGAATTTTTAGCTGTTCTTATCCGCTCAAATAACCAAGTTTTGAGCGAAAGTAACTCGCCGGAATATCATCCAGTGTACTGGAAGCGTGCTCTTTTGGACCAGGTTCGCTGCCACCCAGTGTACTGGTGTCTTGTCTGTACATGGACCACTTTCGCTGCCACCCAGTGTACTGGTAGCGTGTTGTCAGTACGTGGACCAGCTTCGCTGCCACCCAGTGTACTGGTAGCGTGCTGTGTGTACATGGACCAGGTTCGCTGCCACCCAGTGTACTGGAGGCGTGCTGTCTGTGTCGGCTGCTGACCAGGCTCGCTGCCACCCTCAGGGCCGCCTTCTTCCAGCTGGTGTCGTCCACCTGCGACACGGTGTTCCGCCAGCCCGTAGACAAGGTGCTGGACCACCTGGCTCCCGAAGGCGCCGTCCTGAGCGGGGAGCACGTGCGCAACCTCTTCTTCGGCGACTACCTCTACCCCGACAACGATCCAAAGATCTACGACGAGGTCAGCTGCAGATCGACGGGTGCGGCTGAGGTCAAGCTGGGTCGGGTAGAGGTCAGAGGAGCGCAGTCGGAGGCCAGTGAGGTAGGGAAGGTCTGGTTGGTTTGACGTTGTCGTGGATGTTGGTGAGAGCCTCCCAGACTGTGCCTGGCCGGACGTTGTGTTGACGGTAGGCCGCCCCGATAGTTGGTTTGGTTCACCAATGCAGGCCTAAGTTGAGCTCCGGCCTGCATTGCTGTCTCCTGTCTTGGCAAAGCAAGGTCCGAGTTGCTTCACGCGCTGCCCTGGCTCTCGCCTGGCAGGGTCAGCTGGCAGCTGGCCTGACAAGGCCGGGGCCGCAGCACCGCGCGGCCGTGTCGGGTCATTGACGGCACGTTAGACTCTCGCCGAGTATAATGTCGTCAACTGAAATGCGCGACACTGGCTCACGCACGCAATGACCGTGGCTCACGCAACAAGCTCTAATCAGCATCTGACACTGGTCCGTGACATGGTCTATGAATGGACCCTGGTCCATGAAGCCAAGCCAGCGAGAATTCGAACTGAATTTCGATGTTGAAATAAAATCGTTCGCCACGCCTGGTCACGGCGGCTCAGCCGACCCGTCTCAGTTCTTCTACAGCGCACCAACTATTGGTCAGGGTAAAATGCGTGACCTTGGTGTTCATTTAGTTGGCCTCCGAGCAGCATCCATCATGATTATTTGTATGGTAACCACGGCTCAGTGCAGTGACACGTTGATAATCTGCCAAATGCTGTGGCGGGAAAGGGACATTTTCGGGATTTTCGATACCGCCAAAGTACACGCTCCAAACAGTTATGCTCCTGTTGTGTTGTTGTACATAGCATTTTAGCAACTATTTTGCCGGCTTTGTCTAATGGAGCCGTGCACTCATATTGGGTGCAAACAGTTTGTTTCATATTTGCATATGCGCTCCCAGGTGAGATTTCTGCCGTTTTCACTTTGCTAGAACTTTACACTTCGACCCCAGCAGTCCAGTCCGAAAGTGGTGCATGCTTGAGCGTGACGTCATGTGTGTCAGATCACGGATCTGGACGCCCTCACCGAAGTGATGGAGGGCTGCCTGTCCGAGTACAACATGATCAGCAGGACGCCCATGAACCTGGTCATGTTCAAGTTCATCATCGAGCACATCAGTCGGATCAGCCGTGTGCTGAAGCAGGACTCGGGTGAGAAGCGGCAACTCGGCCCAGCAGCGCAACTGGTGCCGTGGTGGACGTTGGTGCCGTGGTGGGCGCTGGTGCCGTGGTGGGCGCTGGTGCCGTGGTGGGCGCTGGTGCCGTGGTGGGCGCTGGTGCCCACCCGCTGGCTGAGGTCAGGCAAAACTGCCGCGAAAGTGCTGCGCGTGTCTGGAATAGAAACGTACCAGAAAAAGAGACTTGCCAGATTCACTGAACATCCTCTGGGAAACTGCCGCGTTTGTGCACGTTAAGAATCCATTCCGCTAAATAGGCAGGGGGGGGGCTGTTCAACATTGCTTCGACCGTTGCACCGGTTGACAAAATATTTTGCATGTTTAAAATATTTGAATGCGAGGAATGAGTGTCCTTGTGCCCCTTTGAGCAACCGTAACAATAGCTCGAAATAGCTAGAAAGAACCAAGCCAACAACTGAATATGTAAAAACTAATAAGATAAAATAGGCTATAAGCTTCACTGATCATCCAGAGATCAGGCGAAGGGGTGTCCTTCCACGTGTTGACGCACTGGGTACCGGTTGTGAGCAGCGTGCTCATCTACTCACACTGTGTGGGCGCGTATAGACAAACACGGCGCGGACATCGCACAAATGCCAATAACAAGTTGTCGAAGTTCGTAGGTTCCACTCTGGTCATCAGTGCCAACCACCAGTTTCATTGCAGATGTTCTGTGCTTCGCTATGGATGCTATGCTAATTCAGAATCGCGTGAGACGAAATGTACGACCCTGAATATGCCAGGAGGTGCTGAGTTTACATCAAAAGTAGCGTTAGGGATTATGCTATATTACTCAACGTTTCGGCCAGGGGCCATCGTCACTCCTGGTATATTGAGGGTCGTACATTTCGTCTCACGCAATGTCTAAAACCCAGGAGCACTTAAGAGCCATTCTTCGTTGTATTAAACAATTCAGAATCGCGCATGTTGGATAGCGGTAGTGCAGGTAATCACCACGGGAACAGAGTGAACGTAGGCACGACACAACGTTCGGTGTCATCGTTTCAGAAATTTACCTGATGCCATGGCTAAGGTATGTCACATTTCGGGTCCATTTTTCAAGGTGATGAAACTCCACATTGAGCGAAATATGCTGAAGACCACAAATGAGTTTCACGCTATTCAGAGGACAGCTGTCTGTTTCCTGTTCTGCAGCAATGGTTGCACCGGCACACACACTCGCGTAGTTGCGCTTTAGCTGGACGGGTAATGGTCTAGCACTTAAGAGCCTGCGTTTAGCGGCTAACGACTGTTTTCTGTGGACGTGTGGGGCTTAATTTCGGCTGTTCGGGGCAACACACCATGTATCTTCAGTGAATTACTTCTTAACGCTTCTTCCGTTTAACGCGATTAATCGCCTTTCACTTGATTAGGCGGATCCATTTACTAACACAATTACACAAGTAAAAAACTGCACAACCCGCTCTGGTAGCTCGGTTGGATAAAGCGCTGGCCTGTACTGGTCTCCCCTGTCCTGCCGACACATGGCTCGAGCCGCTACGCGCGCTCGCATTTAGGCCCCAGCTGGGCAGCCGTGTCGGTGCACTGACGGCACGTCAATCTTCGGTCAAAATTCTGCCGTTGAACTGGAATTCATGGATCGGGTGGTGAGGTGCGCCATGTGTTCACTTACTAACTGATGTTGCGCAGGGGGACCGCGGAAGCTCAGTACGTAGTGTTAGACTCTTGATCGGAAGATTGTGGGTTCGAATCCCACAGCCGGCCGGATTGCCCATTCCACCCGCGACCAATCGGCATGAGAGGTTGGCGACGCAATATGACCTAGCAGCTGAATGTGCCGTAAAAACCAAGGTTCATGTTAGGTTAGGTTGGCATTTTCTATTTGGAAGCGCATGGGTCGCAACAATCCTGCACTCGGGAAAGTGTCGTCCACGGGCAAGAGTGTTAGGCTTGGAAAACTACAGGCAAATGTCACAACTGAGGCTGCCGATGGTGACCGAATTTTCAGCATTTCACGCTATGTTTTGAATAATTCAGGAAGCGTTCGTGGTGCACGTTCCATTCCGCCGCTGTAAGCTGGCAGGCGCATCGCCTGAACTTGATCCCTGCAACAGCGTCTGTTTGTCTCTGAGATCACTGTGACAGCGCGCTGGTGTATTTCTAGCCTGATCGATAGGCCGAAGTGATTTGGCTTCTTTCAGCCCTGTGCGTTGAACATTGATATTGCACAAATATGATACTTGTCCGAAGCCACAAACGCATCGACTAAATTTCATAAGTACTGCCCCTCCCCCCCCCTGCAGCCAGACGTTCCGCTGCGCCTGTTTTCAATGCTCCTTTGGATCCTATTAAGATTATCAAATTGTTGGTGTTTGAATAATTTTTAGAGGCCTAGAAAGTAATTATCTTTTTTAGAAAGCAAACTTGAGTTTCGTTCTGTCTCCGACCCGCAAAGCTTATCCGGTTTCGCCCAAAATGCTGGAGCTATATTGTACTCATCTGACCTATCGCCAGGTCACGCCCTGCTGGTGGGGATCGGAGGCAGTGGTGAGGTCACGCTTTAGTAGTCTTACCTTCCGCCAGGTCACGCCCTGCTGGTGGGGATCGGAGGCAGTGGTGAGGTTACACTTTAGTAGTCTGACCTTCCGCCAGGCCACGCCCTGCTGGTGGGGATCGGAGGCATTGGTGAGGTCACGCTCTAGTAGTCTGACCTTCCGCCAGGTCACGCCCTGCTGGTGGGGATCGGAGGCAGTGGCCGACAGAGCGCTACAAAGCTTGCGGCGTTCATGGACAGCTTCGATCTCTACCAGGTCAGTCACCTGCTGTCGGTTGTCACCAGGTCAGTCACCTACTGTCTGACCTCATGAGGTCAGTCACCTGCTACTGTCGGACCTCATCACAAGTCTCCTGTTGTCGGGCCTTGTCAGGTCGTTCGCCTGCCGTTTGAACCGAAAGCGAGCCCGACCATTTGATCTGTACAAAGTCGCCGGTCATGCTGATGTGTACTTGTACACCACGCTGGAGGTGTGTGTGTCGGGAAAGCGACCTTCGCGTGACTGGTGATCCGAGTGGCCTGACCAGACCATGGCCTATGTGAGTCTGGTGAAGCATATGCACCAGACCTGTTCGGGGCTTAACTTGATTTGTGCCCTGTAAGCTTTTGACAATGTGCCAATTGACAATGTGCCTACTTACAGCAGAAAATGGTTCAGCACAAAATACGAAGTAATCCTACAGCTCATGTAATGTTCCGATGCATAACACTAATGTACTTAAATACAATGCATGACTCGAATATCTTTTCATGTCACTGCATGCAATTTCAGATATTTTCAGCAACTTCTAACAGCAACAACAAGAACGACTATTCTACAGTTACAGCGATATCCGAAATTAGTTCAGATACCGGTTGTGAGCTGTAGTCAATTGATGTTGGTCAGTCCTGAAAATCCGTATAACGGTGATGCTGACTGGTAAGGAGCCTCGCTGGTACATTGGTAAATGGGATCAGCCAATCTTGTTGTAGAACGAGATACACCAGTGTACACCGGTAGTGGCCCAGGTATTCCTCGAGTCAGGCGTTTGTGCCGATGTTGCATGACGACTTACATACGTTGGCAGGTATTTTACGACAACTTCCCTACGTTGCCAGGCATTATACGACGATTTCCCTACGCTCCCAGGCATTATATGACGACTTCCCTACGTTGTCAGGCACTGCATGACAACTTCCCTACACTGACAGACATTGCATGACAACTTCCCTACGTTGTGAGACAATGCACGGACTTCCGAAAATGACAACGGTAATTGATCAGTTACGTCCATTATGTTATTAGGTGCGTAGGTTTTCTATTGGCTTGTACGACATACGATCATGTGAATTCAGATTTGCTTCTACACTATAGTATTAATGGGTCTTTTTGGGATGAGGATCTAAACTTTGAGTAAGTGACCAAAGTTAGTACGGACCCAGCACTGACACCAAGCTGCTGTCATCAAACATACCAGGCAATGTGCCCGGACAATCATTCAATTGGCTTATTTTGAATCGGTCCAAACGGCTGGTACAGACATTGCAAATTGGTATCGTTGGCCGTGGCGGAGATGGCCCAGTGGGCAGTATTGTGACACGGCTGCTGGTGTGGCGGAGATGGCCCAGTGGGCAGTATTGTGACACGGCTGCTGGTGTGGCGGAGATGGCCCAGTGGGCAGTATTGTGACACGGCTGCTGGTGTGGCGGAGATGGCCCAGTGGGCAGTATTGTGACACGGCTGCTGGTGTGGCGGAGATGGCCCAGTGGGCAGTATTGTGACACGGCTGTTGGTGTGGCGGAGATGGCCCATTGGGAAGTATTGGGACTATTGCCGCACTATTGTCGGTGGTAGGTGTACACGTGACCAGCGGCTGTGCCGCACTATTGTCGGTGACAGGTGTACACGTAACCAGCGGCTGTGCCGCACTATTGTCGGTGGCAGGTGTACACGTAACCAGTGGCTGTGCCGCACTATTGTCGGTGACAGGTGTACACGTAACCAGCGGCTGTGCCGCACTATTGTCGGTGCAGGTGTACACGTAACCAGCGGCTGTGCCGCACTATTGTCGGTGACAGGTGTACACGTAACCAGCGGCTGTGCCGCACTATTGTCGGTGACAGGTGTACGTAACACGGCTGCTGGTGTGGGAATCCCAGTGGGCAGTATTGTGACACGGCTGCTGGTGTGGGAGATGGCCCAGTGGGCAGTATTGTGACACGGCTGTTAGTGTGGGTGAGATGGCCCAGTGGGCAGTATTGTGACACGGCTGCTGGTGTGGCGGAGATGGCCCAGTGGGCAGTATTGTGACACGGCTGTTAGTGGGGCCGTGGGCAGTATTGTGACACGGCTGTTGGTGTGGGAGATGGCCCATGGGCAGTATTGTGACACGGCTGCTGGTGTCGGAATGGCCCAGTGGGCAGTATTGTGACCGGCTGCTGGTGTGGCGGAGATGGCCCAGTGGGCAGTATTGTGACGGCTGTGGTGTGGCGGAGATGGCCCAGTGGGCAGTATTGTGACACGGCTGCTAGTGTGGAGATGGCCCAGTGGGCAGTATTGTGACACGGCTGCTGGTGTGGCGGAGATGGCCCAGTGGGCAGTATTGTGACACGGCTGCTGGTGTGTGGAGATGGCCCAGTGGGCATTGTGCGCCTATTGTCGGTGACAGGTGTACACGTAACCAGCGGCTGTGCCCGGCACTATTTGGTGACAGGCTGCTGGTGTGGCGGAGATGGCCCAGTGGGCAGTATTGTGACACGGCTGTTGGTGTGCGGTGAGACGGCAGTGGGCAGTATTGTGACACGGTTCCAGTGGGCAGTATTGTGACACGTAACCAGGCGGCTGTGCCGCACTATTGTCGGTGCAGGTGTACACGTAACCAGCGGCTGTGCCGCACTATTGTCGGTGACAGGTGTACACGTAACCAGCGGCTGTGCCGCACTATTGTCGGTGGTAGGTGGTCACGTGACCAGCGGCAGTGCCGCACTATTGTCGGTGACAGGTGTACACGTAACCAGCGGCTGTGCCGCACTATTGCCGGTGGCAGGTGTACACGTAACCAGCGGCTGTGCCGCACTATTGTCGGTGACAGGTGTACACGTAACCAGCGGCTGTGCCGCACTATTGTCGGTGACAGGTGTACACGTAACCAGCGGCTGTGCCGCTCTATTGTCGGTGGCAGGTGTACACGTAACCAGCGGCTGTGCCGCACTATTGCCGGTGGCAGGTGTACACGTGACCAGCGGCTGTGCCGCACTATTGTCGGTGGTAGGTGTACACGTGACCAGCGGCTGTGCCGCACTATTGCCGGTGGCAGGTGTACACGTGACCAGCGGCTGTGCCGCACTATTGTCGGTGGTAGGTGTACACGTAACCAGCGGCTGTGCCGCACTATTGTCGGTGGTAGGTGGTCACGTGACCAGCCGCCGATCGTCGCTGAGTCACTGGCTGCCGTGCACATTTTTCACTTCAGACGCCGTGCACCGCGCCGTGCACGGTGTGCACAGTCGCGAACGTGGCGCGTTACGTCAGCGCTGTTTGTCGGGCGGCAGCCGGATTTTCCGCGGCGCGTCGCGGTGCCTGCCGGCAGCCGGCCTGCGACTGGAGCTGCTCCAGCCTGACCAGCCTGGCCCGGGCGGGCCTGTGTTGTTCTCGCGCACGACCGTACGTGTGTGTGTGGCCCCAGTATGTGTATCGTGTTTGCGTTACTGTACGTGCGTGAGTGTATTCCCGCTCCTAGACTGGGAGAGGTATCAAATGTAACGAGAACAGGTATTTTAAAAGAAGGTGGGATGTCAGTGAATGTAGTGAATAAAATGTACATTTGCGACGGAGTGATGGTGAGGAGGAGGCTATGCCAATATCTGAACACACTTGACGCATTGTACAATACTTGGTGCTACCCCGTCCATTTGAACTCGCTGAGCGTAAGCTGCCGTACACCAGCCGCTAAAGACCCGCTCACATCGGGAGCTGGTGGCTTTGTCAACATGTTGGCCGGCGTCCTGCTGCAGTCCCCAGCAGAAGACGCCCTGCTGGGGAACGGTAGATTTTTAGCCTCCTCCACCCATGCAGGCACCGATTCAAACAATTCCAATGCCAATCGATAATGCTGTCCTAGGAGACTTATTCACGTCCTGAGATATTCCGCAACGCCCAAAAAATGTGGCCCCTATCTTAATTCAGAGCCCCGTTGAGGTTAAGGTCAAGGTAAATGCCAAGGAAGGTCAATATTTGACGTTATGACATTAAGTCACGTGGCGCATATTTTCAAGTCGAGGCTGTTTCTGAGTGGTGTATGTGATTACGTGGTATGTACACATGTTTTCGAGACTGCTATTGAGAAAGGACCTGTCAGAGGACGTGATGCTTTCAGTTTGAAAAAATGGAGTAATTTTAGAACATAGTTGGTGACAAGTGAGTGTGTTGTCTGAGATCATTCCCTTATGCATTTAATATTGGTCAAGCTGTGCAGAATTGATGTAGAAACGGGCGCTGAAAGTGTCGTTTTCATGTTTTCTGTTTTCGAGACGCCGGGAAAGTTTGCCGCACGCATATTTTTTTTACCTAACCAAGCTACGGGGACTAACCCATTTGACCGATCGGGTAAAGCAGTAGGGAATAGTCTGGATCGACGTAGTCGGTCTGACATCTACGCGGCTGTTGTGGATACACTTCTATTCTTTCTAGTCCATTTGCACTTTTTGGTGTTTATCGATGTGTATATGCGCGTCATGTCACAGGTGATCATCTGTACGCGTTACGTTGTGGCATTCACGGCTTCGAATAAGTATGAAGCATGCAATACGACGTCATGAATCGTAATGCAAGAGGCGTGTGCTTTTGTAGGATCTGATCAAGCCGGTAAGCGCAAGAAGCATATTCGATGCCTCGTATGCAATACGGCGCGCTCCACTGCCAATGCACACTGCGCCATTATCCGGATGATGTGATGACGCAGCTATGACGTCACTAGGCCAGGTGCCCGGTGCCCGCTATGTTGGCCCAGCCATTTGGTGGTCATCAGGCCCAGTCAGCTGTGTGTGTGGCTCGTCACGAGGACACTCCCGGACGTTGTGCTGGTGGGAGCGGGTATTGGACCAATACGTCAGGCCAATACACCAATACTGCCCTTCAGGTCAGGTCAGGTCAGCTCGGGTCAGGTCAGTGTGCCGATAGTTTTTTTTTTGTAAGTACAAAAAGCATAACATTACCATGACGTCGAAGTATTCCGTAATATAACAGGCACATGATGATGTAGAAGGGTAATCAAACAGTTTTTGGCCAATGTTATGTGCATCACGCGTACGCTAGGGCCCCTCATATAGCACGAGTATGAAGGGAACTGTTCCGACCCCCTCCCCCAATAAGGTCTTGGGAACTATTGAAGCTATAAACACACTCTGGAGGTGAGATTACGGCTGTAGTTTACTATCTGCGGTATTAGTTTGAGGACCGTAGGTCATTGCCCTCAGGGTCGAATAAGGTCAAGATCGGCCGGCACGTTGCGCGATCTCTCCAGCCAAGCGCCTGCGGCCTTGAACACGGGGCGGCAGGGCGACCGGCCAGTCGGCTCTTCAACCCCCGCAATTCCTGTATTTATCGACGGATTTCAAACTTGTTTTCACATAGCATGAAAAGAATGGAATTTAGTCACAATGTCCCTGTCCGTTGATAAGATATCGTCAAAAAACAGGACTGGTGGCGAGATTCCGTCCGCACTCCCATGTGTTGACCTGGGAATGGAGGGTGGGAAATGCCGGTGTCGAACTATTGTGGTGGTTGCGCTTGTCGTCTATTTTTGAAGTCCAGTCCAGGAAACCGTTCAGTCGCGTTCATGCTCAAGCGGGCAGAAACAGGCCGCCATTAAGTTCTGCTTACATACCGGAACTCCAGGATGCCGGGCCAGGTAAGAGTATGGCCTGCAGAGCCCACGTTGCACGCGTCACAAGTCTGAGGGCGGCCCCACACTGCCGCTTTAATTTGCATATTGTGCGTGCGTTCTTCACCTCTAAGCACAAGGTCTGCGGGAGCTCGCCTACGATCAGAACGCACCCACTCGATCGGACGTAGTCCTGTTCTGTTTCACGTGCGTTCACGGGAGAACCGAACATGAACAACGGAGCTGCCGTGCAGGGTGTTGATTTGCCCAAAGTTAACCCGGTAAACTCGGGGATATCTTTCTGGTCGGATATCGCACCCGGCTTCGGGGAGGGGGGGGTCCTTGTACGCCGCCTTTAATCCCACCCAGTCCTGCATCCCGTCTGTTTGTTTGTTTGTTTATTGGTTGGTTCACGACACACTTTATGCACATTCACGGCTAATGGCGCCGCCCACACTGTTTCGCCGGTGGGCCGCGGGATTGGGAAATGTCCTGAGTGGCGCTAGAGTCGAACCCGGGACCTCTGGTACCCGTAGCCCGACACCTTAACCACTCGGCCATCCCCGCCCCTCCTGCATCCCGTCGCGGACGACTGCACCGCCGGCGGCAGCTGGACGCAGTCGTGCAGTTGGTGCAGGCACCGAAGCCGAGCGTTGCACGGAAATGAGAATGGGTCGCCATTGGAATGCGCTCGACGAGTAGGTCCCGAAACCGCCACGAAAATTCATCACCTCAGAAAGTGTCGTCACTGGAGGTGTGTCTGGGCTCACGACTGGCGTCACGTGTTGGGCTCTGGGGGGCTCATTTTTGGAGATGTTTGTTTTCATGGGAGACCACCAGCCGTCCGGTATGTTGCAGCTGGGCGGACCGGTCTGGATAAACAATTGGTGGATGATACCAATCGGCTCATAACATTAGAACGCACAGTAGAACATTTTTATCTCTCTAAAACCCGTTTAAGTACCTCGCCGGTTCAAACCAGTGTACCTCAGATGGAAAGCACAATGGGATGCAACCAGCATGAATTCTCTTCAGACACCAACTTGTCTAAGATCTGTGCAGCGATGCTGGATTCTAAGCATACCGAGGTATATTCGTGTTGTGCAAGTGCCCGTAACTATCGCATTACCCGCTCATAATTGTAGCTTTATAGCAGGCACATTTGTGATTTGTATTTACTACCGACACGAAACTGGCAATGCAGCTGCGTTGGTTTCGTGTATTGGCGGCGCACCGTATTGTGCCGGGAGCCGGTTGCCAGGGACGGGGGCGAGCAACATGTGTGTGTGTGTCATCGTTTCCGGCCACGTCGGCGCTGAAGGTCAGTGGGTCAGCGGTTCGTCAGACTTGCGGTGCCGATAGTGCCGTGGTGACGTCATCCTGCTGGAAAATACGCCCTCTAGTGATTGGCGATTGCAAGAAGGAACGTCTCGGTTGTTTGGATACCAGCAGCCAGCGTTGGCTTCGAAGGTCGAGATCGACAACTCATGGTGGTTCTTTACAGGTCGAGTTCTGCAGTAAGCACAGATGGATTGTGCGTGCTGTTGAATTTTGCTCCGCCTGCATCCTTAGCCCAATTCCGAAAGGGGATGGGCACATCGTCCTTATTTTATGTACTTTAAAAGCTTGGGGAAATAACCCTGAACCATCCTGATGTTGCATTTGTGAGCATGGGATTCCAATTTGTTCTCTGCGTTTCGCTCCCAGTTCGCGCCCAGTTCACATTATTCCCATTACACCCATCTAGTCGCGTGGTGAGAGACTGTCACGGCACTTCCACGGCATCACATCGCTCAGCAGTGCTATGTCGTCACCTTGACCTCACGGAAACACCACCTCCGGATCGTGTCGCGCTAAGCTGGACCTGCTGGTGATCAAACTCGCTGCTACCGCCTGCCGCTGTCAGATGAAGAAATGTCACACATTCGTGCAACACACCTTCACCGTGTCGGTTGATTGTTTACACTGCTAAGTGGCCGATGCGCATCAGGTCTTTGCATAGTCACCTGTCCTGGTTCATGTTCATGAACATTTTCATAGTACTGTCATCTTCGTAGCTTTGCGTGTCTTCACATGAGCGTTATATTTTTCTGGACACGGAAATATTTCAGGAACTCCAGGAGCGCCGTCGGGGCATTGTTCATTCCATGGGAATAACTTATGGTCCAATACCGATCGGTTTATGTTCAGCAGGTTCCACACCGATCACTCACAGGCGGACTTGAGACCAGGTATTTGATGGCATTCCATTGTACGTAGAACAGTAAATATTCAAATATTGTCAGTTTGCCAGCAATCGGTTTTATCTCCTGGCGCAAAATTGCTGAGTTTCCCTCAGCGCTACAACGCGTATATTATCCTGAACATCTCTGGATACAAATACCTGCGCGCGCTGCTGGCTTTCTAAGCTCGTGGTCCAAAGGTCACGAATATCTTGCCCACAATCGCTTTGAGTTCTGGTCCATCCGGCTGACGATTCGGCTTCGGAGTCAGATGGCGCCAAGGCACTGGCTGCTGGTGTCAAGCAAGATTCCGGGGGTCTTCCTCTCTCACATCCACCACGACTGCACTGCTCTTCCGGAGCTCGCGTCGACTGGCACTTCACGTCGGCTGCGGGCAGCACCGCGCGCCCGACCTGGCCGGTGACCCCTACGAGGTCACCCCTGTCTGACTGGTGACCCCGATGCCGTCGGGAGCCGGCGACCTCTGGCGACCTGTCGGCCTGAGTGTACCGAAGGCTCCGGTGACCCCTCGGGTCGCCGCTCGCCATCCGGTGAGTTCCAATGTCTCGTGTCCTTGAGTGCACCGGAACGCCTGCACGAATGTGCAGGCGTTGCGGTGCGTAGGTACGCTGGCGTAGGTACGCCATAGGTAGGCGTAGGTACGCTACCATCACCATACCTCGTGACGGTAGCGGTTACGTGACGTCACCGTCACGTGGCACCGTCACCGTCACGGACCGGGTCAGTCGTCCAGCCAGCTGTCGGGGTATGTCAGGTCAGCGGCGGCGCCGCTGTGCTGGGAGATCAGCAGCCTCGCCTCTGCCCAGCCGCAGGTGGGCTCCGGCGAGCGGGGCGACCTGGGCCACCCGTGGGCGCGCGGCGAGCCGCCCGAGGAGTCAGACGGCGACGACTGGCAGACACGCGATGTTGGAGAGAGACGAGACGAGGCCTGCACTGGCGGTGACAGTCGCTGAGGCGATGGTGTCGAGGGTGGAGAAGAAGCACCAGGAGAGAAGGGAGGAGAGTCGGCAGGCAGAGACGGGCCGGAAGAAATGTAGGAGCGAAGAGGGTGAGAAGAGTTAGGAGGAAGAGAAAAGCTGGCTGGAGATGGGTCAGGAGGACCAGAAGAGCCGGGAGGAGGAAGGGGGACGTGGGGACGCGACGGGTCGACGGCAGCGTAGTCCGGAGGGAGTGGGGAGTTGCAGGAGCTGGGAGGTGGGAGGGTGTCGGAGTGGCCAGGCGTCGTGTCACAGTAGGACGATGCAGGTGACACGGAAGTGCCGGAGCTCGCCGAGTTGCGCTGCGATCCGCCAGAGCCGGGTCGCCGGCGCTCGCGCTGCTCTCGCTCGGCGTCGGCCGCCAGGCGCGGCCCCATCCAGGCTTGCTGGATCACGTGGAACAGCAGGGTGAGCAGCGACCACGTGGGCATCGAGAGCGGCTGGCCGTCGGCCGGGCCGCCGGTCACGAACAGGCCGGCCAGCACCGTGTCGAAGTCGTGGCGCACGAGGGGCTGCGGCGGCCCGTCGGCCGGCTGCGGCGTGTCGGGCGGTTCCCGGTCCGGCGTGCAGCAGAGCTCGCCCGCCTCGGCCGCGCCGGCGCCCGTCCAGCCGGCCACCAGCGCCAGCAGCGGGCTGAGCAGGCGCGCGCGCATCAGCGCCAGGCCGGTCGACAGCCGCGCCAGCTCCGGCTCCGACCGGCTGGCCAGCACGTTGATGTCGCTGAGGAAGTAGCAGGGCAGCACGCCGCGCCGCGCCGCCGCCTCCAGCCGCTGCAGCACGTGCAGCAGCGCCGGCCGCGCGTTCTGCGGCGTCCAGAGCGCGTCGTCGGCCGTCTCGCACAGCCACATGAGCGCCGTCTTCAGGTAGTAGCTCTTGACGGCGCCGGCGGCGCCGCCCAGCACCGTCCGGCAGTACTTGAGCGCCAGCAGGCAGCGGCGCTGCGCCGGCGCCATGGCGCGCAGCACGGCGTACTCGTGCCGCGAGAACGACAGCCGCCACTCGAGCGACTCGGTGGCGCTGCCCGGGAAGCCGACCGGCACCAGCAGGGCGGCCCTGGCGCACAGCCGGCGCACGAGCGCCGCCGACGGCCGGCCGGACGGCCGCCGCCGACCGGCGAACTCGCCGCAGCGCCAGCGCGCCGCCGGCACGCAGCCGACCACGTCGACGGCGATGCCGACGGCGCGCACGTCGAGGCTCTTGAGGCGGCCGGTGACGGCCGGCCCGGTGCGGCCGCGTCGGCCGCGGCTCACGCCCGCGCCGAACGAGTCCATGAGCCGGCGCACGCGCTCGCCGGAGAAGACGAGCGCGTGCGAGTGGCGGCAGTCGGCGCGCAGGGCGTGCCGTAGCAGGAGGTAGCCTGGCTGGTCGGTGGGCTCGGCGGTGATGGAGAGCGGTGGTGTGCCGCTGGTGCTTGCCGCCGCGGACGGCCTGGTGAGGCCGGCCAGCCCTGCCTCAGTCGCCGTCGCCCCAGTCGTCGTCCCCTCAGCAGTCGTCCCCTTAGCGGTCGTCCCCTCGGCCACCGCCTCGACTCGTGCCGCTCCTCGGCCACCGCCCCGACCTAGTCGCCTCCCTCACCCATCGTCTCCCCGGCCCCCGACCTCAGGCCTTCCTCGGCCACCGCCTCGACCTCAGTCGCCGCTCCCTCGGCCACCCCTCGACCTCAGTCGCCGTTCCCTCGGCCACCGCCTCGACCTCAGTCGCCTCTCCCTCGGCCACCGCCCCGACCTCAGTCGCCGCTCCCTCGGCTACCGCCCCGACGTCAGTCGCCCTGACCCCACCTGTTCCGACCTCGGCCGCGCCGACCGCATCCACGGCCGTCACTGTGACCGGACCCAGCTGGAGCATGACGTCCAAGTCGGACCACTCGCCGCACGTCACCATGCGCACGTCCAGGCCCTCGCGCATGCTGCCGGACAGCAGCAGCGCCTGCACGGCCAGCGCTCCGAGCTCGGCGCAGCGGCACTCGGCCCGGTCGGCCGGCAGCGGCAGCGGCAGCCGCGCCCGCCGCACCATGCTGAACGCGTGGCGCAGCATCGTCTCGCTGTTGGCCACGCAGCGACTGTGCTGCGCGGCGGTCATCTCGCGCACGGCCGGCAGGCCGGCGAAGACGCGCAGCAGCGCGCCGGCGTGCAGCCGGCCGGCGTTGTCGGCCAGCCAGTCGGCCGCCTCCAGCTCGTGTCGGTGCAGCCGGCACGAGCACTCGCGCTGCTGCGTCGGCGCCGGTGTCGTCCGGTCGGGCGGCCGGGGCGAGGCGGCCGGCGGAGAGTCTGCAGGCGGGCACGCTGTCTGGGCGCCGATGGGGCCAACCCATGGCGTGGGTGGCGGCCCCCGACTGGCCGGCGGCCGCGTGGCGCAGCCGTCCGGCTGTGGCCGGCGGCCGGCCTGGGCCGTCTGGCCGCAGGCTGGCCCGCCGACTTCGGCGGTCGGGGCGTGGTCCGACCGCGGCGTCACGCGCCGTTTTGCCGGCACCTGCAGACTGCGCGGTCGCTGCGGCGGCGCGCGCTCTGTCAGCGGCCCGGCCATCGCGGCCGGCGCGCTCGGCTCGCGGCAGGTCCGCCGGCAGTCCGTGTCGGCCCGGCCGCTGGGCGAGGAGCAGCGCGTCTGACGGCGGCACTGCATCGACTGCCATCCGGCGGCCTGTCGCGCCCCGCCTCCCGACTACTGGCAGCGCCCGTCCAAGGCCGGCGGACGGGCGGCGGTCGGGAGCTGCCGAGACGTGCTGCCAAATCCTGCGTCGGCAGCACGTCAGCTGACCGGCCTGCCGCTGAGGGGAAGAGGGATTATCACCTCCACTCCTCCATACTGGGCCTGTGGACCTGTCGCACTTCCCGTCCTACAGAAGGGGATGTCCTATGGCGATGCCCTACACTCTGCCATACAGAATGGAACTGAGGATGGATCTTACCCATCTCAATTACGGTGGTGAACTGTGTAGATAACCTAGCATAGCTCCTATAGTCTATGACAGGACTGTGAAGCTGTTCCGTGTTATATCTCATCTTCGATTGCACACTGTGGATCTGTGCTATCATCATGATATATTCGGTGGTGGACTGTGAAGCTGGTGACGGTCCATGTTCTCGTACCGGAGATGTGCCACGGATATTCTTGCTTCCGTGTCATTCTCCGATATGTTCATCTGTTCCCCACCCTCCCTTGTCGACGTGCGTTGCCGGACAGAGCTTCCCGGACCCGTACTGTTTGTTTTGCCGGCCGACGCGCGTATCGTGCCGACGCACAGTCGTTCTGCCCGATAGATTCTCATCAGCACGATTGGTACTCACCCTGCAACTTCGCCTCAGCTCACCGACGCGCCAGCACCGACATGCGTCACAGCGCACCGCGCACCCAAATCGTCACAGAGACCCCTCGGTCCGCCCTTCAAATGTGACCTTGCTTTATTTCTTCAAAACGATATATCTCAAGTCCTGATAGATAGTAGAGTGATGGTAGCGGAAACAAATGGTGTCGTCTGAACCGTTCGAAATACTAACCGTATTTATAATGAAAGGTACAACAAAAAGTCGGGATATATGTGATAGAATGACCCAAAATCATATATATGCTATTGCCATGAGACACCATATGACAATCACACCCACATTACCTCATCTAAACCATCAATCTATACTTCCGTTGCTTCCTTGACTGAGACCGATGAGCATTATCGAGCATCACTTGCGATGCAGACGCAGAGGCCTCCGTTTCCTGCCGTTCCCGGAAATCCTCGGTTTCCTCAATAGCGCATGCTGGAGGGTCGCTTGTTCTGCACGGGACGCGCCCACCACTTGTCGGACGAGCGCCGCCTCCATTTCTGACGGACGAGCGCCGCTCTGCTCCATTTCTGGACGGACGGAGGCCGCTCTGCTCCATTTCTGCACGGACGGAGCGCCGCTCTGCTCCATTTCTGACGGACGGGCGCCGCTCTGCTCCATTTCTGCACGGACGGAGCGCCGCTCTGCTCCATTTTGCACGGACGGGCGCCGCTCTGCTCCATTTCTGCACGGACGGAGCGCCGCTCTGCTCCGTTTCTGCACGGACGGAGCGCCGCTCTGCTCCATTTCTGCACGGACGGAGCGCCGCTCTGCTCCGTTTCTGCACGGACCGTCTGTCGCCGGGTGGCTGCAGCTTCACCATGGCCTGGCCGTGGTCGGCGGCGGCACCGACTGGCTTGCCGCTGCCGCCGCCCAGCCGCACTGCCCGGCAGACCGAGCCGGTGCGGCCGCTCTGTCGGCGGAAGGTTCACAGGGGTTCACAGACCAGTGAGGTCGAGGAGCGGTGGTTTTCGTCACGTACGTGAAACAGCAGCGGATCTGTACGGCATGCAGTGTGGGCACGCCGGGATCTTGGGATTTGTGTAGCATGCAGTGTTCTCACGCCAGGGTTAGCGGAGTTGTACGGCGTGCAACGAGCACACGTCAAGGCCAGTGCATCAGACCAGCCAAGATACCTTAATTGGAACTTGATGCATAATGTGATAAGTCATCTGAGATGGCACGCCACTGCGCTAACGATTCACGTTTTAATTTTGTTTTAATCGGCCTGGCTGTTCTTGGGATAATCAGGGGGAAATGTTTGCCTCCGTCCGGTCAATGGTGCGCGGCTGAGGAGTCCGGTCAGTGCCGGGGTAACTTCTGACGCCCGTTAGTAATAGAACATGGCCGCATGATTATAGCTTCACCTATGTGTTGGAATTTGTCTGGACCCCGGCTCTGAGCGGAAACCCTCCGTCCGTCGGGCCGCCGCTGACGTCGGCAGTTGCCGCGAGCCGCGGCCGTCGCGGCGGTGTGTTTTGCTTAGTCGGTGCGGCGCCGGCGGCTGGCCGACACGCGTTGTGCCACCTCCATGCAACATGGCACATGACCGATGAAATCGATACGCCCCAAAGCCCTAATAACCAACTAAATAACCATGTGACATGGCACTGTATTTACACCATGCAGTGTGCCACCGCTGCACACGTAGGATGTCGCTGGACGGGTGTCGCTGGCCGAGCCCTTGGCTCCGAGGTATCGGTGCTGCAGTAGGTGGCACGTGACTGATGCATGCCAGGGTACGGTCCCCTCCCCGTCCGAGCAGGGCTCGCTCTCGGCTGCCCACCGAGCAGGGTAGACGAGCTGGGGCAGCAGAGTCGACCGGACGTGGTATTTGGACGGCTGACTGCCAGCGCGCCAAGAGGACTTTGAGGCACGAGCTGTTAACGCGCACGTCGGTGTCTGCCCGAACGTTCGTTGAAGCTGTCGCATGGAAAGCTGTCGCCGTTTTGCTGCTCATAAGCCCGATCAATAAAACTACAATTGATGGCCATGGCATTTTCGAGCAAATTGTTGCTGAGCGAGATCAAGCTCAGACTGTCGCGGTCTTGAGAATGTAGCTGGGCTGCAGCCGCACGCTTCGCGAAGGATTGGGATGACGCCAAGTAGGAAGCACCGGCCGGCTGCCAAGTGGATTGTTACGCCGGCAGAACTTATCCAAACGCACCGGGACATGGAATTGACATGTCGACCAATTGCCCAGACCTAGTCAGCCGTGACGCGTAGTAGGTTCTGAGATTCACACTATATCACGCGTGTTGTGATGTACCAACTGGTATCTCTGATCGGCCGTGGCGTGCTCCGTGCCATCCGTACCGGCTCCGTCTGTTGTAGCCTGTTGTGACGTTGGGTGTCGGGGGGGGGAGGGCACACGCTGCCGGTGTGTGGCGAGCTCCGAGTCAGCTGTACCGGCGGTGGTCTGTTCTGACGTCGACGCCCGCCGGCTGTCCCCACAGATCGAGATCACCAAGGGGTACGGCATGACCGAGTGGCGGGAGGACCTGAAGCTGATCCTGAAGAAGTCCGGCGCCGAGGGCAAACACCTGGTGTTCCTGTTCTCCGATACCCAGGTCGGTGTGCGGCGGCGGCGGTAGGTTGTGGTCGGGCCGAGGCTGGCAGACCGGACGGCGGCCGCCTCCGTGGGGTCCCGTGCGGGGCGGTAGGCTGGTGTACGACGTCCCAGGTCGGTGTGCGGCGGCGGCGGCGGCGGTAGGTTGTGGTCGGGCCGAGGCTGGCAGACCGGACGGGGGCCGCCTCCGTGGGCTCCCGTGCGGGGCGGTAGGCTGGTGTACGACGCTGGTGCCTGCCTGGGATGGGCTGGTATCGGACGGGACGGGGGAGACCGGACGGCGGCCGCCTCCGTGGGGTGCCGTGCGGGGCGGTAGGCTGATGTACGACGCTGGTGCCTGCCCGAGATGGGCTGGTATCGGACGGGACGGGGGAGACCGGACGGGGGCCGCCTCCGTCGGGTTCCGTATTGGGCGTTAGGCTGGTGTACGACGCTGGTGCCTGCCTGGGATGGGCTGGTATCGGCCAGTGGGCCAGCGGACCTGCAGTACTTCTATTCAGTCCTGTGCGGAGGTGGAGGCCGGGGGTGAGGTGAGAAGAAGAGATGGTTTCGGAGATATGCGTCCCGCTCTAAGAAAAGTTGGCCTTCGTACTATCACGTTCATGATTGCAACATCAAAGTGCATGCCAAAGACCATAATCCGGAGACAAGTGTTCATCTTTTTTTTTGTATGGAATGTAGCTATCCCACGTCACCATGCAATTTGGGGGCATTGTTCTAGGATTTTACCTAATGGCCTTCGCGGTAGGGTATACTGTCGAAATTTAACCACCGCCACATATTTTTTCCAGTCTTGAAAGACGCAGAAAGGATATTCCGGTATTTTAATTAGAAAATCATGGTAGATTACTCACCATCATTTTGCTCTTGACATATAAGTCGAAATGTTGCAAATTGCATGTCGCTTATATTATAACATTCTGAGAACAACTGAGCTGAGTAGTAAATCAAGCTCATATGCTTTATTGTGCTTTACACAGGGAAGGAGTAAACTCGGAAATGTATATTCTTGCAAGAACAAAACTTAACCTCACCTGAGATGTCAACCAATAGCATCTAACATAAAATATGGTATCAATCACGAGATCTTGTCACATTCAACACGCTGGTTCTGTTTTGTATTACTTTCTTGTTTGTTTCTTATCGCCATTACTCTCTGTTAAGAAATGCTAGATGAGGGAGGGTCGCAGCGTCCCTCCCCCGGCACTGGGGAAGGTGGCAAAATACCGTACGCGGGTCAGCGTTCAAGCGCGCATGCGAACCGTTCGGGATTTCGAGAATCCCGAACACAGCTACCATCCCACAGCTACCATCGCCCCGGCCGAAGGTAGCCGTGAGGCGCTGACCGGCGCGCTCTGTCACCAGGTGAAGGACGAGGCGATGGTGGAGGACTTGAACATGATCCTGAACCTGGGGGACGTGCCGAACCTCTACCCGACAGACGAGAAGGCAGATATCCTCGAGAAGATGCAGACCATCGCCAAGGACATGGTGAGAGAGGCGGAATTAACCACGCTCGGGTCTGGTAGGTAAGTGTAGAGACCTTGGCGTGAACAATCCCACTTGGCTGAGTGGAATATCGATGTGGTCGATGTGAACTTGATAGGACATAAGATAATGTAAATTATTGGGCTGGTGGAGGATGGAGCAACGCGGGCCTGCGTCAAGCAGGCAATGTACTATGAGCCGGTGTGAAGGCAGCCGACCAACTCAGTGTACGGCAAATATGTAATACATTCGAGCTTTTGTGATGTCCTCGACGATGATACGTAGCCGATGATTTGTTAGATGATATATAGCCGATTATTTATGAACAGTTTCGTCTCACTCAGTATATCTCCGAACACTGAAGTCGAAGCGTGAGCGAGGAACATTCGCTGGGAAGGTCGAAAGAAAGGAGCGCGACAGGGGTCTTTGTGGGGTAGCTCGAGCCACCCGCAGTTATAGCATGTTTCCACTAGAGCGTCGGACTATTGATCGCAAGGTTGTGGGTTCGAATCTCACAACCGGCGGTATTTTCTAAGTCCAGTATCGGCGTGAGCGGTGGGCGACGCTATGTGACCTACCGGTTGAATGTGTCGTAAAAGAACCCAAGGTTCTTCTTTCCTCTGCGGCATGTTTCCACCTTTTACTTGGCCCGGAACTTAAGAAAGTGAGCTGTGAAGTTAACCACTTCTTAAGTTAGACAGAGGTGCGACATTCACAAAGTGGTTGCGAAACACGTTTATATCATGCCCTTCTTTCCGGTCAACGCCCATATATCATGCTATATGATAGGTCGCATTATGGACATAACATACGTCCCATGTTAAACCTCAGCAACATTGAGAGGAAGTTGTACACCTCCCCTCAGCTCCATGCACCCCTCAGCATCATTATGCGGTGCATGGACGGTTCCACTCCTGGTGATAGGTATCCTATTGCCACTGGCATTGCTACACTCCACCCCATTGCCGTTGCCATGCTCCATCTAATGTACTTTTTCTCTTATTTTTAAAGAAAAATTTAATCCGAGTTCTTGCTGCAGTAGCTTTATGGCACTGTTGCATTCAATTAAATTGGTGTTGCTACATTCCATCCTATTGGCATTGATCCGTTCCATCGCTTGGCTATTGATATGACTATATTCCGTTGTTATCTTTCCTAGAATGAGACTCCATTCCAAAATCAGTTGTCATTGCTATGCGGACTGTCCACCAGGCGCAGGATGGCAACAGCCTCTGTTGCTCATGTGTGTTAGCCGTTGCTATGTGGACTACCCACCCTGATAAACAGCCTCTGCTGCGCACTGTGTGTTATTATGCTGTCGTTATGTGAACTGTTACACCCGCGCTCCAGCGGTAGCATACCCAACTCGTAAGCGAGAGGTACGGTGTTCAAAACGTGGCATTGGCTTGAATATTTGTACGCCCACAACATGATCGGCGTGAGGTGGCCGCCATGGCGAGTAACTCGGGTAACGCCATGGAGGCGAGTAGGTCAGGGTGTGTGGGGAGCAGGTCAGTGTGTGTGGGGCGCCTGACAGACATCGAGCAGGTCAGTGTGGGGCGCCTGACGGATATCGACGGCTCCCCCCCCCCTCCAGGGCCGGAAGGTGGACTCGTCTCCGCTGGCGCTGTACAACTTCTTCGTGGAGCTGGTCCGTGCAAACCTGCACGTGGTGGTGGCCATGTCGCCCATAGGCGACGCGTTCCGCAACCGCCTCCGTATGTTTCCGTCCCTCATCAACTGCTGCACCATCGACTGGTACGTCGTAGCTCTTCGGCGCCTATTTGACCACGTCCACAATTGCACAATTGCATGCAAACGAATCGAAAGGAGATACGGTTATGGATTTTTGTTTGGATTCATGATTACAGGTGAAGTCCGGCTGGATGGACTTGATGCTGGTGTTGAATATTGGCTATTCTTTTTTGTGATGTATGCAAAAGTTGCCTTGTAAAACAGTCAGTTAATAACTGTATAAGGACAGGTGTGAGGTTAGAGGACATCCCCAACTCATGAGCCTTTTTCATGTTGAGGTCCCATCACGCCAGTCTAACTTGCCCTTCCAGTGGTTTCTGCTCCATTGTGAACCGTTAAATGCATTGTGAGTTCGTGGCGTTGTAGGCGAACAATCGCGTGGATTCTCGGAATGTTTGTATGTGGTCTGAGTGGTTTTATTTTCTTTGAGTAAAGCTTGACACGCATGCTGCTTTACTATGCTCCAGTTGCAAATCATATAGTAAGCAAATGACCGAAATGAATATAGGTTGCATGTCTTTACTAAATAATTGTTTTGCTAATCTGAGCATCTGTATCCACTTCGCCATTGCGCCCGGTCATGTCATTGGTGCCCAACTGCTGTTGTGGGCGGTGTCAGGCGGCTCCGACCACGCCCTGTCGCGCAGGTCGGCCGGCTCCGACCACCCTCTGTCGCGCAGGTCCACCGGCCCTTCGCGCCGCCTTGGCGTCGCGCAGGTCGTCGCGCGGCTCCGACCACCCTCTGTCGCGCAGGTCGGCCGCCTCCGACCACCCTCTGTCGCGCAGGTCCGCCGGCTCCGACCACCCTCTGTCGCGCAGGTCGGCCGCCTCCGACCACCCTCTGTCGCGCAGGTCGGCCGGCTCCGACCACCCTCTGTCGCGCAGGTCGGCCGGCTCCGACCACCCTCTGTCGCGCAGGTTCACCGCGTGGCCGGGGGACGCGCTGGAGCGGGTGGCGCACCACTTCCTGCGCGACGTGCCCGACATGGACGAGCAGCTGCGGCACGGCTGTGTGACCGTCTGCCAGCACTTCCACGAGAGTGTCCGTCTCATGTCGCTCAGGTGAGACACCACCCGTCCTCTGCTGTGACAGGGTCACGATGAGAAGGCGAATTAGAGCAGTGTTCGAGAAACCGTGGGTCTCTCACATGGAGGAGAGAGAGAGAGAGAGAGAGAGAGAGAGAGAGAGAGAGAGAGAGAGAGAGAGAGAGAGAGAGAGAGAGAGAGAGAGAGAGAGAGAGAGAGAGAGAGAGAGAGAGAGAGAGAGAGAGAGAGAGAGAGAGAGAGAGAGAGAGAGAGAGAGAGAGAGAGAGAGAGAGAGAGAGAGAGAGAGAGAGAGAGAGAGAGAGAGAGAGAGAGAGAGAGAGAGAGAGAGAGAGAGAGGGTGGGAAGAGAGAGAGACATATAGACATAGAGCCACGAAGAAGGTTGTAGAATGGAAACCTGGGATCTCTGGAGCCTGCCTTTTGTCGAAGGTTTCTAGTCCGGGCGATGTACACTCGTACCATTCATTCCTACCCCCTCCCTCCCTCCCTCAAGCGCAGTTACCATGGCACCATTTTTCCACAATGGGTGCGCATGAAATTGTTGCACAATGTAAATCCTCAATAACAGCTCCCAAACAACAGTAGAAACGTTGATGGTATAAACCCTCTATTTCATCGGATAAAACGTGCAGGTAAATTCGGTCCAGCGAACTTTGCGGATGATTGCGCCTCGGCATATGTGCGCGTGTCCCAAAAGCAATCAAATGCAGGCTCCTTTTTGCCGGAAAATATAGCCGGTGCGGATCAATGCGCGTCGTTGATGAGGCCAACGTTGCCGCCACAGGTACCTGGCGCAGCTTCAGCGGCACAACTATGTGACGCCTACGTCGTATCTGGAGCTCATCATGGCCTTCAAGTCGCTGCTGCAACGCAAGCGGGACGACATCCTGACCCTCAGACAGCGATACGTCACCGGCCTGGAGAAGCTGGACTTCGCTGCGTCACAGGTGGAGTGGGGGGGGGTAGAGGATGGACCGGAGATCGGGCCGGCCCTGGTTCAGTACACCGGTGTCACAGGTGGAGTGGGGGGAGGGGGTGGAGGATGGACCGTAGACCGGGCTGGCTGTAGTACAGTACACCGGCGTCACAGGTGGAGTGGGGGAGGGGGTGGAGGATGGACCGTAGACCGGGCTGGCTGTAGTACAGTACACCGGCGTCACAGGTGTAATTGGGGTTGAGGGAGAGGATGGACCGGTGTCTCAGGTGGAGTGTGGGTTGAGGGAGAGCACCTCGTGACTGCCGCTGAGCCAGCTTCCACTTGCCGCTGGCGAACGGATGGCACCTCGTGGCTACCGCTTGACGAGGCGGGCTGTCGTAGGGCGTGAAGCGATGGCACGTGTATCACTGACTATTGTATGTTCATAAGACCGATTAAATAATGCATTGTGTTCCCGTTCAGCAGCGGTGTTTGTTGGCGGCAGGTGCAATTGTCTGCCTGAAAATGTGTATGGTCACCTTTTACCTTTTTCCGTGGTGGTATTACGAACATCATTTCACCAGCTGGCATCGGCAGAAATGTTCACCACAGACACGGGAAGTAATGGGAGCATTTTTGGCGTTTTCCCATGGCTGTAGATCTCTCACGAAGCCATGGGATCCGAGTTAGTATATTTAAACCATTTTCAGATTGAACAGGGACAATGACAAACTCGCATTAGCAGGGTGCCAAATCAGGAGGGGGCAGACCAGCCGCCCCACCCCCATCTCCAGCCGTGGGCCTCCCGTCACCGTCACGTGACCTGGTGCGACAGCCGCGCGGTCGCCAGGTCCTGGCGAGCGTGTCGCGCACCTAAAGTTTCCGTTGCGCTCGCCAGGTGTCGGTGATGCAGGAGGAGTTGACCAGCCTGCAGCCGGAGCTGATAGAAACGTCTGCGCAGACCGAGAAGCTCATGATCAAAATCGAGCAGGACACCATGGAAGTGGAGGCAAAAAAGGAGGTAAGTCGTTCCTGCGCTGCCGACCTTCTAAAAGTCGGCTTCGAAGTCGGTTCGTCGCATTGGTGATGTTGTACCAGCATTACCAGGGAATCGAGATGTAGAAGGCTCGATATATTAAAGCCGACAAACTAGCAAACGATCCATTATATCTCGAACATTACAGAAATTTCACCACATTTTCACGCCATTAAATCATCAATACAACAAAATTCAACATTTTTTAAACCCAAAACTGTACACAAAACACAAACCACACGCAATTACAACTGATCAAACCTACTGTTGAACCGTGGCCATCATCTTTTTAAAAACAAACCGACACGAAGAAAAAGTCCTATCACGTTTACGCATCGGCCATGCTTTTCTCACTCATCGTTATATTTACACGGCTTCACCTCGACCATCATGCGACACCCATCTTACAGTCACACATATACTACACTGTCAAAAGTACCAGGACCCTCGAAGAACACTTACAAACTACTGCCGAACACACATCATCAATATGTTGGTATTATCTTACTTGCCAACTGAAAAGTATGTATGCACTCATGCTGGTAATAAGTAAATGGTAGGCAGGCAACATGCTACATCATATTAATCCCATTATGAAACACTTTCTATATGTGCCTTAAAATGCCATATCAAAAGTTAAAAAAAGTCAAGCTTACCAATATTTATACTGTGGACACTGCTAGCCATGATCATATCATTGTACCTAGGAAGGAACCCATAGGTACCTAGGTAGGTTCCTACCTAGGTACCTATGTAGGTAGGAACATCAACATAATTTTCTGTATTATCCTGATCCAGCTTGACTTCCAGGAGCAAGCTGGCCCCTGTATCTGGAATTTGTGAATGGAGTCCACGCCTGGATATTTAACTAGGTACTTATCTTCGCAATGTCAATATGATTCAAGGCAGTCAAACAATCAATTCACGAAAACGCGACACTAATTCACCATTACGACTGAGTACAAGCACCGTAAACAACAAATTTTCGAACGACGACTCAACAAGCCACCAAGAGTTGCTTGATTTCCAATTCCTCATTTACAACTAGATTCCTGAGCGACGACCACATTGGTCGCCGGATCGCCGTTCGACGGCGCTTGGGCGACCACAAATATGCCATTGGTTTAGCATTGTGGTTGTCAGAGGAGCGCCGTCCTGCCCCGACGGGAGATTCTACTATAAACATGGTAGGTCAGAGGGACGGGATATATGATATACGCTCCTGGTATACATTTGATCAGGAAAAAGCATTGCTGCTAAATTAGAATATCTGATACATCGACTAATTTTGTCATGCATAGTTCAAATGTTGACGGACATATCAAAGCAAAATTCTGGTCTTGGTCGTTACAGCGGCCTGGTGAGTCTGCACCTGGTCGCCGACGCTATCGCCAGGAATGCGCTATTTTTGAGCCCCGAATATATGGGTGAAAGCAAACATCAACAAAGGCAACGAATTGAAGCAAAATATTTTGTTTTATTCCAGGGTAATGTTATGTTATGTTAGGTGGCATAATTCCATTCTGGGGTTACCCGTTTCATATTATTTTACTCATTAGAACAAAATTAATATTTAAGTTTAGGTACTTCGGAATCCATGGTTTCTTTATTCATTATTGATGTTTATTTATTGCTTCATGGAGAGCAATAAACACGAAAACACCGCGTGGGATTAGTGGGCTTGTAAGGATACATTTTGTCGAAAAGTTTACAAATTAGCTATCAGAACAAGTTCATGTACTTCAAGTTGCTTCACACGGAATAATTTATACTGCCTTCATTTTAAGTAGATCAGGTGTCATGTACACGCTAAAATAACCCCGTCGTTGGTGGTTCACGGAGTACAACTACCTCTAACTGATTCAAGGTCGTGAATACAAATCCGTTAATTACAAGGTGTAAATTGGGCCCGGCCGAACATATTCAGTTATTTCGTATTTTATTCTATGACAATTTTGCATGACTCGGAAGGTCTCATTTGGCTTTCATCAACCTTTTCCACCGAATGGTTTTCGTCCGGAACCTATAGGTTGTGCTCAATAAGCTATACTAATTGAGTAGCCCGAACCGGAATGCAGCTCCACCACACATAGCCATTCCAAGACCACGAATAATTTCATTGGCTTCACGACGCGCTGAAGACAAACACATGGCCAACGTGTTGGTGTTGGTACCTGCCGGGGACAAACACATGGACAACGTGTTGGTGTTGGTACCTGCCGGGGACAAACACATGGCCAACGTGTTGGTGTTGGTACCTGCCGGGGACAAACACATGGCCAACGTGTTGGTGTTGGTACCTGCCGGGGACAAACACATGGCCAACGTGTTGGTGTTGGTACCTGCCGGGGACAAACACATGGCCAACGTGTTGGTGTTGGTACCTGCCGGGGACAAACACATGGCCAACGTGTTGGTGTTGGTACCTGCCGGGGACAAACACATGGCCAACGTGTTGGTGTTGGTACCTGCCGGGGACAAACACATGGCCAACGTGTTGGTGTTGGTACCTGCCGGGGACAAACACATGGCCAATGTGTTGGTGTTGGTACCTGCCGGGGACAAACACATGGCCAGGGGTGTGGAGGGGGGGAAGTGTTGGTGTTGGTACCTGCCGGGGACAAACACATGGCCAGCGTGTTGGTGTTGTATGCCGGGGATGGCGTGTTGGTGTTGGTTGCGGGACAACACTGGCCACGTGTTGGTGTTGGTCCTGCCGGGGACAAACACATGGCCAACGTGTTGGTGTTGGTACTGCGGGACAAACACATGGCCACGTGTTGGTGTTGGTACCTGCCGGGGACAAACACATGGCCAACGTGTTGGTGTTGGTACCTGCCGGGGACAAACACATGGCCAACGTGTTGGTGTTGGTACCTGCCGGGGACAAACACATGGCCAACGTGTTGGTGTTGGTACCTGCCGGGGACAAACACATGGCCAACGTGTTGGTGTTGGTACCTGCCGGGGACAAACACATGGCCAACGTGTTGGTGTTGGTACCTGCCGGGACAAACACATGGCCAACGTGTTGGTGTTGGTACCTGCCGGGGACAAACACATGGCCAACGTGTTGGTGTTGGTACCTGCCGGGGACAAACACATGGCCAACGTGTTGGTGTTGGTACCTGCCGGGGACAAACACATGGCCAACGTGTTGGTGTTGGTACCTGCCGGGGACAAACACTGGCCAACGTGTTGGTGTTGGTACCTGCCGGGGACAAACACATGGCCAACGTGTTGGTGTTGGTACCTGCCGGGGACAAACACATGGCCAACGTGTTGGTGTTGGTACCTGCAAAACATGGCCACGGTTGGTGTTGGTACCCGGGAAACAATGGCAACGTGTTGGTGTTGCGGGTACCGCCGGGACAAAACATGGCCAACGTGTTGGTGTTGGTACCTGCCGGGAATGGCAACGTGTGGTGTTGGTCTGCGAAATGGCATGTTGGTGTTGGCCTGCCGGGAACTGGCAGTGTTGGTGTCCGACCTGGGGACAAAACATGGCCAACGTGTTGGTGTTGGTCCTGCCGGGGACAAACACTGGCCAACGTGTTGGTGTTGGTACCTGCCGGGGACAAAACATGGCAATGTGTTGGTGTTGGTCCTGCCGGGGACAAACAATGGCCAACGTGTTGGTGTTGGTACCTGCCGGGGACAAACACATGGCCAACGTGTTGGTGTTGGTCTTGGGACAAACACATGGCCAACGTGTTGGTGTTGGTACCTGCCGGGGACAAACACATGGCCAATGTGTTGGTGTTGGTACCTGCCGGGGACAAACACATGGCCAACGTGTTGGTGTTGGTACCTGCCGGGGACAAACACATGGCCAATGTGTTGGTGTTGGTACCTGCCGGGGACAAACACATGGCCAACGTGTTGGTGTTGGTACCTGCCGGGGACAAACACAGTGTGAGCGTGTCGTTTTTACCGGCTTTGTTGCCGACTTGGTGGAAACTTGGATTATATGCTGTCCCGTGTTTACAGTAGAAGTGGCAAATGCTATCGCAATACTATAGAAGTGGCAAATGTAAGGGGCGTGGAGCCCGGTTAGGACCGGTGGACTTTTAGTCAGTCTTTGGAAGATGTGCCAATCTTTCAGCCAGTATGCCAGTTTGGTTTGTTATTTTTTTCAACTCAGCACAAGCCTTGTTAAAAAGCAGGCCAATTAGCATGCAGCTGGTGAGACCCATTTCAACACTGCAGCCAGCAAGTTTGTCTGGTGCATTTGAAAATTTGATTATTTGCATCATTATCTCAGTAAGTAACTGTTTATATATTGGCAGGCTTTCATAACTACAGCAAAATTCCAAATCAGTGAGTTTCAGGTGACTACCGTTACATACCATAGGTAACGCTAGCAATTGCTGGGACGAAAAGTCGACCGTCCGCCGGCCGTCGAGTGTTCAAGGTCACACAAGTTTCGTGGGTGATCTCGACCTCGTTTTACCCTGGATAAGTTGATATTTATTGCCAAATGAAGGCTAACTGAGTCCTCCGCAATTTTTGGCAATCTGCGCATATCGTGTATGCCGGTGTGGAGCGTTCACCGGGCTGGGCGCGGCAGGTGGCGCCCGGAGCGGTGACGCCGGCACCGTCCCCGCACGGCTCTGTCACGCGCAGCGGGTCATCAGTGTGGCGAGAGACATCTGTCGGCCCCGTGAAGGGCATCCCCGCACCGCTCTGTCGCCCGCAGCGGGTCATCCGTGTGGCCAGAGACACCTGTCGGCCCCGTGAAGGGCATCCCCGCACCGCTCTGCCAGCTGGTCATCCGTGTGTTCTGCCGATCTGCAGTCGGGTGGCTTCCTCGTGGCGGCCAACCTTGTCAGAAAGCCAGTAGCGAACATAAGATGCTCAGGGTAGAAATGGTGAACTGCTGAGGTTGAACTCTGAGTAGAAATAGTGAGCATCTTGCTTCATCTCTGCAGTAATATTTTGATGTGTTAATGTAAGCTTGTGACACGGATATCACTGCCGACTAACGTGGCGTGGTTCCGTCTGGCTGAGCGTGGGTCCGCCACCCACTCGGCTCAGACATTGGCATGTGTCTGGCAAGCTCCCCGGACGCCTTTTCTCCCACGTATTTTTGCGTGAGGCACTCGTATTGTGGCATATTTGATAACCGTAGAACTGAGGGGATTTTTGGAATAAAGTGATACTCATGCATCTGTTTGATAATTATTGGTGGTAGTTGGTGTCACTGAACACGATTCAGTTGCCCTGAAGAATGTTTTCCGGCCGTCTGAAGAATTTGCCATCAGTCAATGCGGCCGATCGGTTAGGATGCGAGGACAAACACATGGTTTGGCCCCGCCTCACTTTGGCGACTTCCTGCCTCCTCCACCGTCCCTTCTCCCAATCGGCTGCTCTTGTGTCAAACCCAGCGGGTCGGCCGCTCGGCTGCCAGTGTGAGTCGGCGCCAATATTGCGCCAGAATACGTCACCGGCCTCGCGTGTGTGGCTGGGGAGGGGTACACCTGTCGGCGGCCGTGGCCGGCGGCGACAGTCGGCGGGCGACGGCGGTCCCGGCTCGACCGACGCAGCCGCCAGTCGTCGGCCGACGGTACCACAGGTGTGAGCGGTCGGGTGCTGGCCGCTGTGCCGGTAAACTGCAGAGACCGGGGTCCGAGGACTAGACTGCTGTGTCAGGTGACTTGAGAGTGAGAGTTGATCAGGGTCTGGAGTGCCAAAGCCAGCCGCCAGGGACTTGAGTGTCGGTGCCAGTTTCCAGGGACGGGAGTGTCAGAGCCAGCTGCCAGGGACTGGGGTGTCAGAGCTAGCCAGTAGGAGTTGCATCCACTGATGTATGGTCAGATCACACCATCTTGCTGATCAGCACCAGGCAGAAGAATCGCAGCGACAGCGGAAGAATATCGGACTGGGCCGTTAGTCTGCGGGGCTGCGGGGGATGCGGGTCCGAGTCGGGCTGTGGCGCTGCACTTACCGAACGCTGCTGCACTTACCGAGCCGAGCGCTGCTCAGAACACGGCGACAGAAGGCAGTGGTGCCGCAGAAGGCGGAGTCGGGTCCAGGCAGCAGAACGGCAGCTGCACAAGAGGTGGTGCTGCCGCACGTCGTGTTGCACGCACTTCAGAGCCAGGCAGTAGTGTTCCGATCCCTGGGCCAGCTGCCAGGGAAGAATCGTGGTCCGAAAGTTCAGGTCCAATAGCAGTGCGGCAGCTGCAGCCAGACAGCTCAGGTCCAGCAGTGGTGCAGCTGCCTGAAGCGGCAGCTGTATCAGCTGGCCGGCCAGCAAGAGCGGCTTCCGTGACGGCGCTGCCGGCCGGCGTCCCAGTAGCGGCGTGATGCCGTAGCGCCGTGTCGCCTGACGCAGAGCGCCACGCCTCACCACGGTGCGACCAGCATGCTGGACGCCCAGACCGAGAAGGCGGTGCACTTCGAGGACGTGCTGGAGCTGGCTGGCGGCACGGGCCGCTGGCAGCTGCTGCTGTTCGCCTGGATGTCGCTGCTGTTCCTCACCATCCCGTTCTTCTCGATCGGGCTGGTGTTCCTGGCCGCCGTGCCCGAGCACCGATGCGCCGACGACGCCGCCGCCAACGCTACCTTCGAGCAGCTGCCGGCGTCGGCGGCGCCGTGCGAGCGGGCCTCGGGCGAGCCGTGCCGCCGCTGGCTGTACGGCGGCCCGGCGGCCGGCTCGCTGGTGGCGCAGTGGGACCTGGTCTGTCGGCGGCGGCCGCTGCTGGCCATCGCGCAGCCGGCGCTGCAGCTGGGCGGCCTGCTCGGCTCGCTGGCGGCCGGCCAGCTGGGCGACCGGCTGGGCCGCCGGCCCGTCTACCTGGTGATGACGCTGCTGTACGTGGGCGGCGCGCTGGCGTCGGCCGCCGCGCCCTCGTACGCGGCGTTCGTGGCCACGCGCTTCGTGATCGGCGTCGGCTGGCTGGGCATGGTGAGCACGAGCTGCGTGCTGGTGGTGGAGCTGTCGGGCCGACGGTGGCGCGCCGCCGCCGGCCAGGCCTTCATGCTGCCCAACGCGTTCGGCCAGATGCTGCTGGCGGCCGCCGCGCACCGGCTGCGCGTCTGGTGGCAGCTGCAGCTGGCGCTGGCGGCGCCGTGCCTGGCGCTGCTGGTCGGCGTCTGTTGCGTGCCCGAGTCGCCGCGCTGGCTGATCCTGCGCGGCCGCGACGAGCAGGCGCTGCGCGTGCTGGCGACCGCGGCGCGCGTCAACGGCCGCCGGCTGCCGGACGCGGCGCGCGTGCGCCGCCTGCTGCGCCACGTGCGCCGCTGCGAGCTGGCCGCCGAGGAGGCGAAGGCGGGCGCAGGCGTGTGCGCCGCCGTCGGCCAGCTGGCGCGCTCGCCGCGCCTGCGCCGCTGGACGGCCGCCACGGCCGTCTGCTGGACGGCCGTCGGCGGCGCCTACTTCGGCATCTCGTTCGACGTGACGCAGCTGAGCGACAGTCCGTACCTGGCGTGCGCGCTGTGCGGCCTGGTGGAGGTGCCCGCCTACTGCGTGTGGCCGCTGCTGAACCGCGTCGGTCGGCGGCCCGTGACCAGCGCCGCCTTCTTGCTCACCGGCGCCGCCATCCTGCTGGTGCTGGTCAAGCGCGAGCCGAGCTTCTGGCTGGCCGTCGGCCTGCTGGGCAAGCTGACCGTGTCGGTGGCGTTCTCGATGCTGTTCGTCTACACGCCCGAGTACATGCCGACGTCGGTGCGCACGGTCGGCTTCGGCCTGGCCAACGTGTGCGCGCGCGTCGGCGCCGTCGCGTCGTCGTGCGTGGTGGACCTGATGCGCGAGGTGAGTCCGGCGGCGCCGGCGGCCGTGTTCGGCTCGTGCTGCCTGCTGGCCGGCCTGGCGGCGCTGCTGCTGCCAGAGACGGCCGGCCGCCGGCTGCCCGAGACCGTGGCAGAGCTAGAGGCGGGCGTGCTGGACCGGCCGGCCGACGGAGAGAGCCGCGCCGGCGGGGAGGACGACCCGGCGAGGGCGACGGGTGGACGCGTGCCGCTGAGCGGAGTGGCCGGCGGTGGTGTCGCGGCCAACGGCGCGGCAGACAGCCGGACGTTGCTGCAGTCCGCCGCCAGCTGATACACACGTGGGCCGGCCAGTCACTTCACCGCTGCAGTTATACGTGATCTGTGCAAGGTATCTGGGTTATCACAGGCCATGTCAATAGACCATAGTCGTACTGAGAAGCTACCAATTCGGTGGAATCCAACACCCATATGGCAATGGAAAATAGTGATTTTGTCAGCTAACAATTATGGTTAGTATTATTCGAGATACATTAGTTTACTGTATGTGTATTTTGGATCATAATCGTGTGTCACATTCCATTTATAGGACATGACCGCATTTGCTCTCGCAGTTGCTCACGTGACCCAGCTTCACGTTGTGTTCAGAATGTTGCAAGTTGAGCTCCTGGGGCATTCAATATCATTCGGTGACGCATCACCATTGTATTCGGTAACTTCGGGAATGTACTGCGGCTACATGATACCCAGGCATGCTGTGGTTGACCTGACCTGTGACATCACCAGTAGTCTCTAGGTTAACACAATGTAGTGCCCTGAAACAAGGATGAGGCCAAGGGTCGGTACAAAAAGTGGTACGACTATTTAATTACTTATTGTTTGATCAAAGATAGCATATTGTGAAAGATTATGCGCCTTTTTGAATTCTTTAGCGCGTCTGGAATACCTCGGCTATAATTTGACGTCTCATTTGCCGAGGCTTTTAGAATGCCGAGGCTTTTACCTTCATCGATCGTGAAACTCTGACAACATTTGTACACATGTGTATCGTGTTTTCCACAGCGTACACCACTAGAATATGCGACATCCGGGTGTGCGAGTGTGCGACACATGGCGACACACGGTGACACGAGTGTGTGACACATGGTGCCGCGAGTGTGCGACACACAACGGTACGAGTGTACGACACATTGTGACACGGGTGTGCGACATGGTGCCGCGAGTGTGCGACACACAACGGCGGCACGAGTGTGCGACACACGGCGGCCCGAGTGTGCGACACACAGCGACACGAGTGTGCGACACACAGCGGCACGAGTGTGCGACACACGGCGGCCCGAGTGTGCGACACACGGCGGCACGAGTGCGCGACACACAGCGGCACGAGTGTGCGACACACGGTGCCGCGAGTGTGCGACACACAGCGGCACGAGTGTGCGACACACAGCGGCACGGGTGTGCGACACACAGCGGCACGAGTCTGCGACACACAGCGGCACGAGTGTAGGGTGCTTAATGTGTGTATGTGTGCGTGTGCGATGCTCAATGCGAGACAAGAGACTGTCACACGAGACGGCCAATGTACGATAATGAGTGTTATTGATCGTGGTGTGAGCAAAGCCTCAGTATTTCAAACATGTGACAAGTACGAGCCTGTATGCCGACGGTAGCATGAAAACGTGAGATGTTTAAACGAAGCAGTCGTATGCTGTAGCGTGTTTCCATGCACGCGTGATGCTACTCGCGTGCGTATTTCACAAGCAGCGATGCTGACCCTCTGATCCAGCTGAGAATTCAGGGGCGTCGTCTCTATGGGTGCTGACGGTCCTCATCAGTCAGTGGTGGACGAGGTGACTGCGTAGTTTGACCACGTTCCAGTACCGCAGGAGCGAGTTCAGCGCCTGCTCAATTTGCTCAATGGAGAATTGTCCTAAGAGTGAACGGTAAATGTTCATGTTTAGAAGTGCGTCGACTAAAAGATTGAACGAAGTCACGGCCTACCCATCAGTGATTACGGCTGTCGACTAAAAGATTGAACGAAGTCACGGCCTACCCATCAGTGATTACGGCTGTCCACTTGAGATTAAGCGAACGTATCAGCTACGCTACTATTTATATGCATTGTATCACTCTTGCATTATTTTGTTTGAATAGCGTCCAGTGCATCTCTGACGGTAATTGAAATTGGAAAACAGTTGATCGGTACTTTATATGCATAACCAGTGCCAAGATGTGTGGCTGGATTTACGTTGCTCGGATGAAATCGCTCTGCACAGGTTGTGCGACACAACTTTTGCCGGAATCGGCCACACCTGGATGGCGAAGTAGGCAAATCGACGGCCAAACTCAAAACCCTTGTCTCCCTGAGGCCGGGGCTAGCGGAGCAAAAGCGCAGCGGCCTTGGTTACCCCGGTTGCCACGCCCCGCCGCCCCAGTTGCCACGCCCCGCCGCATGCTCACACAGGAACCGACGGATGCGCGACGGCTACCGCAATTAGCGCGCGCCAACAACATCCGCGCGCATTGTCATAATCACCGCTGCGGACCAATTACGCGCCACACATGTCCTGCACGCACACGCAGCCAGACAGAGATCGCGGCGAGAACAGCGATGGCGCGTGATGATGTGGCGGCTCCGCGACTGTCTAGCTCGTCACGTATACAGTCACGGCACGATCCCTTACCCTTCGGGGTACCGACTGTGCATCTTTTTACATTTTGTCGCCTAGGTTGCAACGTGGCCGTCACGCCTAGCGGCAAGACGGCCACGTTGGCAACAAGCGGACGGCGAGGAGGCGTAACCCCGGACAAGCGGCCGTGGCTGTGGGCGCAAATAGTGATGCAGCTGAAGTCGTGTGTCACGTGATTTCAGAGGTGGATGTAGGGGGCACTGGGGCATGCGTACCCTCATAGAGAGTTTGCGTCCCTCTGGCCGGGACAGACACCCCTGCAAGAAGGCTCCAGTGTACCCATTCGCACCCCGATGAACATTCCTGAACACAGCACTGTGTGATTTTGAATTCGTGGTAATGATGTGTAATCTATATATAATCAATATGTGGCAGGGTTTGCTTTCCGCCACGCCGATGTTGACTCTGACCTGCTCAAAGAAAGGGCAGGTAAGCCCGGAGGAACTCCGCATGTTAGCATTGGAAAAAATACACGAATATCACGACTTTTCACGCATTTACACAGACGGCTCAAAGGCAGCCTCTGGTGTCGGGTGTGCTTTCGTAAGTAGACAAGGTGTTCGATCTTTTTGTTTACCGAAGCAAACATCGATTTTTACTGCCGAACTGTATGCCATTCTGCAAGCCCTCTATTTTATACAGAAAGACCGGTCCACAAAAAACGTGGTTTTTCACAGACTCTGAGCAGTTTCCTGGCACTGAACACCTTTAACCAGGATAACCGACTTGTTCGGAGGATTACCAAAGTCCCTAGATGACGTCGGCAGAAATATCGTGTTCTGTTGGATTCCTAGCCATGTTGGGCTCGCGGGAATCGAAGCTGCCGACATTACCGCCAAACACGCCATTGGTAATGGCGGTGTGGTCCGTCTACGGCTCCCTCCAAGCGATCTATACCCCACTATATTATCAAATATGCGGTCAGAATGGCAACGAACCTGGAATTCCAAGTGTAGTAAGCTCAGAGTTTTAAAACCGACACTAGGAAAGTGGCTGTCCTCTCACCGAACCAAACGCCGGGAAGAAGTAATACTCTGCCGATTGAGAATAGGTCATACATTCGCAACACACAATTATATGCTTACCGGTGACGACCGACCTCTATGTCCGCGCTGCTCTTACCCGCTCACCGTCTACCATGTTTTAGTTGGCTGTACACTACTAGAACCTCTACGACGCCAGATTTTAGGGCGGTTGAACACCGACTCCTCTTTACGTATGCTTATAGGGAACGACTCTGAGGATGTGGCGTCTGGGAATATTTTCTATGTTCATTCGACAAGCTCGCCTTGACGTGATATACCCCCACCCGTGAAGATAGATAGCAAGTTATGATAGCAGCACCGTAGAGTGATTAAAATTTAGTTATGGGCGCAAAGTGACCCTTGATGTCGACGCGCCCCTAAACTCCAATCCACCACCACCACCCTCACGCCGATGCTCAACACGTGGATACAAAAGGAGGATGGGAGGGTGGGAGAAAGGGTAGGAAAGAGGGAGATGGTGAAGCTGAATGAGAGGAGGGAGAGGGGAGGATGAAAGAGGAATAGCAGAAATACGTATGCTCGGATCGCAGTATGCTGTTAACCGCGAGTCACTGGAAAGTTACCCTCCCCCTCCCTTGGTTTGGGGCACGAGTACACTGAGCTGAGTGGTGATGCCATCGCAGCACCTGCCTCGTCGATGCCGTACCGCGTATGCTTCATGGCCGGCTGGAACTGTACATACACACATACACCGAGAGTCTGACGCTGTCTCTGAGTGGCGGCGGCACGTCACGTCACGCTCGGCGCACGTGTCGTGGCGTGGGCTCGGAGGGCGTGCACGACACGTCGCGCTCGGCGCACGTGTCGTGGCGTGGGCTCGGAGGGCGTGCACGACACGTCGCGCTCGGCGCACGTGTCGTGACGCGGCGGCGGCGGACTCGGAGAGCATGTGCCCCGCCCACCCGACGCGAGTGCCCCGCCCACCGGCGAACCACCGTGTGCCGGCCGCAGCGTCCGGCCCGTTGCTGGGCGGGGCCGCGAAGAGCGCCGATCGCATTGCCGCCTGCCAGGCTCCGCAACCGGATAGCCATTGTGTTTGTCGGCCCTGTGTCATGTCCGACCGATGACATCTCCGATGTGATTATTGCTGCCGTGAACAGGCAGACTGACTGCATGTCTGTGTGCCTTCCGGCGGGGTGAAAACCCAGCCGCGCGGAAAGGGTGATTCGTCGCGGAATGCGATGACAGGCATTTTCCAAGTTGAATGAGCATGGCCACCGCCGGTGTCACCGGGGTCCGAGCTCCACCCGGGGTTTTTGGATGGGCCCGACCCCGACCCGGCTTATCAACTTCGATTGATTATTAGGGTTTTAGGGTGCGTCAACCCCAATTGGGTTATTTTGCGGCTTATCAGCTTCAGAATAGTACGGTGTCGTCCCCGAGTTTCCCAGTTTCTGTGTCGGCCGACGTCTGAGTCGGGCGGACGGACGGCCGACGTGCCGCTCCACCGGTCCGCCGGGCGGGTCTCCGTCGCGCTCAACGCCACCATGGCCCGGGTAGCGTACCTGACCAGTAGGCCCGCCCGCCCGCCCGCCCGCCTGTCTGTCTGTCTGTCTGTCTGTCTGTCTGTCTGTCTGTCTGTCTGTCTGTCTGTCTGTCTGTCTGTCTGTCTGTCTGTCTGTCTGTCTGTCTGTCTGTCTGTCTGTCTGTCTGTCTGTCTGTCTGTCTGTCTGTCTGTCTGTCTGTCTGTCTGTCTGTCTGTCTGTCTGTCTGTCTGTCTGTCTGTCTGTCTGTCTGTCTGTCTGTCTGTCTGTCTGTCTGTCTGTCTGTCTGTCTGTCTGTCTGTCTGTCTGTCTGTCTGTCTGTCTGTCTGTCTGTCTGTCTGTCTGTCTGTCTGTCTGTCTGTCTGTCTGTCTGTCTGTCTGTCTGTCTGTCTGTCTGTCTGTCTGTCTGTCTGTCTGTCTGTCTGTCTGTCTGTCTGTCTGTCTGTCTGTCTGTCTGTCTGTCTGTCTGTCTGTCTGTCTGTCTGTCTGTCTGTCTGTCTGTCTGTCTGTCTGTCTGTCTGTCTGTCTGTCTGTCTGTCTGTATGTCTGTCTGTCTGTCTGTCTGTCTGTCTGTCTGTCTGTTGTCTGTCTGTCTGTCTGTCTGTCTGTCTGTCTGTTGTCTGTATGTCTGTCTGTCTGTCTGTCTGTCTGTCTGTCTGTCTGTCTGTCTGTCTACCTGTCTGTCTGTCTGTCTGTCTGTCTGTCTGTATGTCTGTCTGTCTGTCTGTCTGTCTGTCTGTCTGTCTGTCTGTGTTGTCTGTCTGTCTGTCTGTCTGTCTGTCTGTCTGTCTGTCTGTCTGTCTGTCTGTCTGTCTGTCTGTCTGTCTGTCTGTCTGTCTGTCTGTCTGTCTGTCTGTCTGTCTGTCTGTCTGTCTGTCTGTCTGTCTGTTGTCTGTCTGTCTGTCTGTCTGTCTGTCTGTCTGTCTGTCTGTCTGTCTGTCTGTCTGTCTGTCTGTCTGTCTGTCTGTCTGTCTGTCTGTCTTTGTTGTTGTTGTTGTTGTTGTTGTCTGTTGTTGTCTGTCTGTTGTTGTTGTTGTTGTTGTTGTTGTCTGTTGTTGTCTGTCTGTTGTCTGTTGTCTGTTGTCTGTCTGTCTGTCTGTCTGTCTGTCTGTCTGTCTGTCTGTCTGTCTGTTGTCTGTATGTCTGTCTGTCTGTTGTCTGTCTGTCTGTCTGTCTGTTGTCTGTCTGTTGTCTGTCTGTTGTCTGTCTGTCTGTCTGTCTGTCTGTTGTCTGTTGTCTGTCTGTCTGTTGTCTGTCTGTTGTCTGTCTGTCTGTCTGTATGTCTGTCTGTCTGTTGTCTGTCTGTCTGTCTGTCTGTCTGTCTGTCTGTCTGTCTGTCTGTCTGTCTGTCTGTCTGTCTGTCTGTCTGCTTGTCTGTCTGTCTGTCTGTCTGTCTGTCTGTCTGTCTGTCTGTCTGTCTGTCTGTCTGTCTGTCTGTCTGTCTGTCTGTCTGTCTGTCTGTCTGTCTGTCTGTCTGTCTGTCTGTCTGTCTGTCTGTCTGTCTGTCTGTCTGTCTGTCTGTCTGTCTGTCTGTCTGTCTGTCTGTCTGTCTGTCTGTCTGTCTGTCTGTCTGTCTGTCTGTCTGTCTGTCTGTGTCTGTCTTGTCTGTTGTCTGTCTGTCTGTCTGTCTGTCTGTCTGTCTGTCTGTCTGTCTGTCTGTCTGTCTGTCTGTCTGTCTGTCTGTCTGTCTGTCTGTCTGTCTGCCTGCCTGCCTGCCTGATAAACTATGTGAATGAGTGACAAACTACGTTTTTCCGCGGAAAAACGTAGTTTATAAAATAACGCGTAACCGCTGTCTTGGAATATTTTATGTCTGAGAAATCAAGCGTAGTATCAGGGATAGGTACAATGAGCACTTGGGAGATGCCAGACTTCGGAGAGAATACACACTTTTAGGCGAACACATGATCAACAAGCGTTCTAACATGGAACACAGCGACACTAACACAAACTTCAAAGTAGAAATTCTAGCAACAGCCAAGGACAACGCTGATCTGAAGGTCCTCGAGTCTCTACACATACGTAATCTACGGCCGCAACTAAACACGCAAACGACGTCTTGGTATATTCCATAAAATTACATAAACGAATTATACTTTATGCATTACGCGTTACATTGGATACATGTCTATATATGTACGTGCATGTATGTGTCCATATGTATGTGGACCATCGGCTCGGGCTTCCTCAGAGGATTCTATCTTGACCTAGTTGATTTTTGGTTTGGAGTTTCTTGAAGTGTCTGCACCAATGAGGATGCTTTTTTGTGATTCCCGTGTATTTTTGCACGCTTTTTCCAGCGTTTTTTTTTTCAATTGGTAACCCTGCCATTTTTTATATCACTCCTGACGATGGCCCCTGGCCGAAACGTTGAGTAATATAACATAATCCCTAACGTTACTTTTGATGTAAACTCAGCACCTCCTGGTATATTGAGGGTCGTACATTTCGTCTCATGCAATGTATAAAACCCAGGAGCACTTACGAGCCATTTTTCGTTGTATTAAACAATACTCTCACACTACTCTACTCCACGACTCCGACAACTGAATGGACCCCGACATTGACATCTGACCTAATCGCCGCACTCGTCATGACAAGCCAATTATCGACCGACCGACCGACACTGGCATGAACAGCCCCTTTTAGGTCAGACCGGCACCCATTAATAACCATCCCACTGTTGGCCAGACCGACACTCCATCATGACAAGCTCATTGTAAGTCAGACATACATTTCCGTCATGAACAGCCCATTGTCAGTCAGACCGTCACCCCGTCATGACCAACCCATGTCAGTCGGACCAACACTCCTAGTTCAGCTCAGAGATGCTTATCAAGGGACAAACGGTCACCACTTCAAACTTGGCAGCCATGCTGACCGTGCGAGTTCGCCATCTGACGATAGCAAGCAGCACCGTTTCCTCCTCCAATGTATCTAGCAAAACTAGGCAACCCTAACCTTATCTAACCTAATCTAACCTAGCATGACCTGGCACAACCCAGACCGTAACTGTCGACGGCCCCTTAACCAGCGCGTGTGTCGGTCAGACAGACGACCCCATAACCAGCGCATGTGTCGGTGAGATCAACAGCCCCATAACCTCATAACCAACGCGTGTGTCGGTCATACCGGCTGCCCATAACCAGCGCATGTGTCGGTCAGACAGACAGCTCCATAACCAGCGCCTGTGTCGGTCAGACAGACGGCTCCATAACCAGCGCGTGTGCCGGTCAGATCGTCGGCGCCGACGAGGCGACGGCCAACGAGGCGGCGGCGGCGGCGCAGGCCATCAAGGACGACTGTGAGAGCGACCTGGCCGAGGCGATCCCGGCGCTGGAGGCGGCGCTCAACGCGCTCAACACGCTCAAGCCGGCCGACATCACGCTGGTGAAGAGCATGAAGAACCCGCCGGCCGCCGTCAAGCTGGTGAGTCTTTGTCACCGGCGGGGCCTGGTGCCGGCTGGTGCGTCTCAGTGTCACTGGTGGGGCCTGGTGCCGGCTGGTGCGTCTCAGTGTCACTGGTGGGGCCTGGTGCCGGCTGGTGGTCAGACTGGTGGGGCTTGCGTCCAGGGGTCACGGGCGGGCTGCCGGCTGTGCGTCTCAGTGTCACTGGTGGGGCCTGGTGCCGGCTGGTGCGTCCAGGGGTCACGGCCGGGGCCTGGTGCCGGCTGGTGCGTCTCAGTGTCACGGGCGGGGCCTGGTGCCGGCTGGTGCGTCTCAGTGTCACGGGCGGGGCCTGGTGCCGGCTGGTGCGTCCAGGGGTCACGGGCGGGGCCTGGTGCCGGCTGGTGCGTCTCAGTGTCACGGGCGGGGCCTGGTGCCGGCTGGTGCGTCCAGGGGTCACGGGCGGGGCCTGGTGCCGGCTGGTGCGTCTCAGTGTCACGGGCGGGGCCTGGTGCCGGCTGGTGCGTCCAAGGGTCACGGGCGAGGCCTGGTGCCGGCTGGGCCCTGGGGAGTGGCGACTGTCACTGACCAATGCCGACGGCGCCTGGTTGGCATAGGCGGGCGGTCGGAGTTCGCGAGGTCGTGAGACATTCACCGTCCATTTCCTTGATTGCGACTTTGAAGATACATTCTTGTTAATGTATGGAAGGTTTATTTTTACTGATGGAGATAGGCATTACATTTGTTCTCCCGTGCAATTGATTGATTGATTATTTTGGCTTAAGGGCACATCGACTACTAAGGTCATTTTGCGCCCATAACTCTTGTAGCTAACAAAGTACAGTATCAAACTTCACATCGTTCGTAACCTTCAAAATGGTCCTATTGTGGTACAAAGTTTACATGTCATGTATATCAGCGAGGAGAATATATTGCGGATAATGATGCTGCAGATAAGAAGTCCATCAATCGTCCCGACTGGACAATGCTCGAGTTGTCGGAGAGAATATCGCTAAGGGAATCCACCTGGTCAGACCCAAAATGACGTCTACGCTCATCAGCGTAATGAGGACACGATATCAAAACGTGGCGAACTGTTAACGTTTGGTGGAGTTGCGCGATCCGTCATAGATAAAACAGGCGTAGTCTAACTTGGCGCGTATCAGTGAGCGGTAAAGCAGAATAAGAGACTCCCGGTCAGCTCCATAGCTAGTTCGAGAACACACTTTAATATGTCGAGCGATTTAAAGCACTTGTCACGGAGTGCTTTCAAATGCTTCTTGCAGCTAAGACGTGAGTCAAAAGTGATTCCAAGAAACTTCACCGCAGGTGGCATCGGTATCTGCCTGCCATACAGCTTGAGACATAGTTCTGCACAGTTACGCCGGCGACAGAAATGTATTGCGGTTGTCTTTTGTGTTGAAAAGCGGAATCCATTCATTACGCCAAACCTCTCGAGTTTCTTCACGGCCAATTGGAGACGTCTAGACATAGCAGATAGCCTGGCTGCGCTACACCAAATAGCGAAGTCGTCTACAAAGAGAGACTGACCAAGTTGTGGTGGAAGGACGTCGCTAATATCATTTATCATTATGGCAAGCAGTGCTACACTTAACACACTTCCCTGTGGCACGCCATGCTCCTGTATACATCTTCTGGATAGCTGGTGGCCAACACGAACACGGAAATCTCGGCCTGCAAGAAACTTATGTATAGAAATCCCCATTGACCCCCTGATACCGCATTTATGTACCTTTGTAAGAATGCCTTGGCGCCAGGTCGTGTCATAAGCCGCTTCTTTGTCAAAAAAGATGGCGCCGACGTATCGTTTCTGCTTAAATGCTACACGAACTACTGAGTCCACTGTTAAAATGTGGTCTACAGAAGTCCGGTTCTTCATAAAACCGCATTATGCATCTGAGAAAGTCATGTACTTCTAAGAACCACGTTAGTCTGGTAGTTACCAATCGTTCCATTAACTTACATAAACACGAGGTGAGTGATATTGGGCGATAGTGGAGCGGTTCTAGTCCACCTTTGCCCGGCTTCAACACTGGTATCACTAAGGCTCCTCGCCAGGCTACTGGGAAGTCACCTTGTTGCCACAGATGGTTAAATATACTTAACAGTATTTCGATCGCACATGGGGAGATACTTTATCATTTCGTTATGAATTAAATCCGGGCCTTCGCATACGCTTCTGAGCTTCGCTATGGCGGAAGTCAGTTCGGCCATTGTGAATCTGCCGTGCAATTAGCTACCGTTAAATTAACATACTTCGGAATGAGGTATAATTATATAATTGTACCCAACGGTAAGCCATTCTTGATTATTATCACTGCCAACTGTATGGCTACCCTGCCAGCGTTTGGAAACTTTGTAATTGAATCCGAATGTTTGCTGGAGCAGCTTCGTGAAGCAGGGTTCTGTGCAAAGCAGAGCTTGTGGCATGAATTCCGACTCCACGACCCGATCTGGAACTGGCGTCGATCAGCGGCAGAATTGTCGCCGCGAGTGCAGCGTGCGGCCAACACGGCGCGGCGACCCGCCCGACGTCGCGTCGCCGGCATCGTCGGGCCGGCTGCCAGCTGACCGTCCCAGTCTGACCGCCGTCTGAGCGTGTGGTGTGACCTCGTACTGTCAGGCGGTGAAGATCGGTGCAGGCCGGGCTCCAATCGGCCGACCCGCGGGAGCGGCTGGTTGTAGCTGCCGTGTTCGACGTTTAGCAGCTGTTGATCCGTGTTCGACGTTAAGCAGCTGTTGCTGCAGCCGGACACGTTCGAAGCGGTTTGTGGCCGTTCCGACCCCGAAACCGTTCCGACACGCACGCCCGCAGGCGACGGATACAGTCTGCGGTGGGGGGGGGGGGGTGTGCCCACTGATTTTGCCCGCCGGCGTTCACCGGTGGTGGAGACCAGCTGTGTGGTGGTGGATGTGAGGACTGGTGGTGCTCGCGGTCATCCACAGGTGATGGAGGTCATCTGTGTGATGAACGGTATGATGACTGATGGTTCCCGTAATGAAGGTAACCGATGTAGTGAACATACATAACCGATGGCTCCCGTAAAGCAAGTAATGATTCGTGGTGTCCATCATCACCCATAGGTGATGCAGACCATCTCTGTGAAATAGGGTATGATGGCTGATGGTGCCCGTCGCCATCCACAAGTGATGCAGGCCATCTCTGTGATGCAGGGTATGATGACTGATGGTGGCCGTCGCCATCCACAGGTGATGGAGGCCATCTTTGTGATGCAGGGTATGATGACTGATGGTGCCCGTCGCCATCCACAGGTGATGGAGGCCATCTCTGTGATGCAGGGCATAATGGCTGATGGTGCCCGTCGCCATCCACAGGTGATGGAGGCCATCTTTGTGATGCAGGGTATGATGACTGATGGTGCCCGTCGCCATCCACAGGTGATGGAGGCCATCTCTGTGATGCAGGACATAATGGCTGATGGTGCCCGTCGCCATCCACAGGTGATGGAGGCCATCTCTGTGATGCAGGTTATGATGGCTGATGGTGCCCGTCGCCATCCACAGGTGACGGAGGCCATCTCTGTGATGCAGGTTATGATGGCTGATGGTGCCCGTCGCCATCCACAGGTGATGCAGGCCATCTCTGTGATGTAGGGTATGATGACTGATAGTGGCCGTCGTCATCCACAGGTGATGGAGGCCATCTGTGTGATGAAGGGCGTGAAGCCGGAGCGGAAGCCGGACGCCACCGGGCGACAAGTGGACGAGTACTGGGGCGTCAGTCTCAAGATGCTCGGCGACCTCAAGTTTCTCGACACGCTCAAGACGTACGACAAGGAGCACATACCTGTGCCGATCATCAAGAAAATCCGCGAAAAGTGAGTGCGACTGCGCGCCAGTCGGGGTGAAGTAGTGAATGGGTGTGTGGTGTTTAGCTGGTCCTGCAGCGTTGGTTGTGGCGTAGTACGATTTACGGGGCTGATTTGGTGATAGTACGGCTATAGCAGTGAGGATGATTCACTCGTGAAATGTTCGAATCTGATTGATGACGCGTTGTGAGCATGGAGGCTCCTCGAAGATGTTTTCGTTGCCAAGGGGAGCAGACATCTTCCCGGTAACGTAGTAGCTGGCGTTCGCACAATTTGTTGTTGTCCAGGCAAAGATTCAGTTTCCTGGAGAAATAGTTAGCAGTGATTTCTGACGCCCGATGGGAAATTGACGCCAACGATTTGGGATCGGGGGCGAGAGGGTCTTGGATATCTGTTTTGTGTGCAAGTATATTGCTATGACGTTTCAGAATTCCGAACACTTCGTTCCAAACGAGGAAACATTTTAGCTCCTTTCAACATTCGCTTATGCGACCAAATCCACCCCCCGCCTCCCTGGATTTTTCGTGAGCGGCAAATCTCTGCGTGCATTGACCAATGAAGGGAGTTGGAGATTCGGGAAAGTTGTGTCATGCATTATGCATATTACCCTTAAATCTATGCGGTTTTTATATCGATAATTGCGCCGCGGGAAAGGTGGTGGATTTGATACGCTCTCCCTGACCTGTTTTTGCGGGCTAATTTGTTGGTTGGGATTTAAGGTACGGCGAGCCAATAGGTTGGCTGGTTTGATGACTGGTAGACTGTATCTGAAGCGGTGACGGTGCTATTTGGTTGGCTGTTCGGATGGCTGGTAGATTGTATTGGTGACGGTGCCACTTCCTCCGCCGTCAGGTACACCAGCAACCCAGACTTTGACCCGAACATCATCAGGAACGTGTCGACCGCCTGCGAGGGTCTGTGTCGCTGGGTACGCGCCATGGAGGTGTATGATAGGTGAGTCACAGGTATCACTGAGGTCATCTGAGATCATCTGAGGTCAAGGTCGTTCGGCACTCGCCATTGAGGTGCCGACAGGTGAGTTGCATGTATTGTTGAGGTCATCTCAGGTCAAGGTCGCTGTTTTTGCGTCATTCATGTGTACGACAGGTGGGTGAAGGTGAAGAGAAGTGCGTATTTGTTCCGGAATGTGAACCGAGTGTGCCTGCCTTATTGTGTCCAGTTTTGCGGTCACTAACGCCATGCTTCGTCTCGTCCCTTCTTGCTCTGCTAGGTTTTTAGGGTGCTATTTCTCTGTCCTTGATAAGAAAAAAAACACTAACAAAAGTCGTCAAGGAAGGATGCAGCCGCTCATCTGTGCAATACATGGTGCCGTTTGGTTTGGTTTATGGATGCATCCCTGTCGGCCAGTCCAGCGCTCATTGTCCGAGGTTGGTCAGTGGTCACTGGTCCCGTTTGACGTGTCCGAGGTTGGTCAGTGGTCACTGGTACTGTCTGACGTGTCCGAGGTTGGTCAGTGGTCACTGGTACGTATCCGAGGTTGGTCAGTGATCACTGGTATTGTCTGACATGTCCGAAGTTGGTCAGTGGTCACTGGCCCCTTCTGCCGTGTCCGAGGTTGGTCAGTGGTCACTGGTCCCGCCTGACCTGTCCGAGGTTGGTGAGTGGTCACTGGTCCCGCCTGACCTGTCCGAGGTTGGTCAGCGGTCACTGGTCCCGCCTGACCTGTCCGAGGTTGGTCAGTGGTCACTGGTCCCGTTTGACGTGTCCGAGGTTGGTCAGTGGTCACTGGTACTGTCTGACGTGTCCGATGTCGGCAGGGTGACCAAGATCGTGGCGCCCAAGAAGGCCAAACTGGCCGAGGCGGAGGGCGAGCTCAGCGCCCAAATGGACAAACTCAACGAGAAACGCGGCCAGCTACAGGAGGTGATGAGTCAGGGCGTGGCTATGTCGGCAGTGGACCAATCCAAATTAGTTCACGTGGGCGTCAGGTCGACATACGCCCAGTCAGGACGCAAACCTGACCATAGGGCCAATCAGGGCGCAGACCTGTCCGCAAGAGCCAATCATTGTGCAGACTTGTCCACAAGAGCCAATCATTGTGCAGTCTTGTCCGCAAGAGCCGATCATTGTACAGACCACTCCACAGGGACCAATCAGGGCGCAGACCCGTCCGCAAGAGTCCGTCAGGGTGCAGACCTGTCCGCAGGGTTCTATCAGGGCAGAGTTGTCGATAGTTCACGACTGGGCGGTGCACATGGATTTCAACTGATCAATTCCAAATCAGTGTCCACTTCGGTCAAGCCGGACTAGCATCGATAGCAGCCTATTCACAGTACAGCAATGCCTTTTAACCAGTCGTGGCAGAGATATTGTCATGGGCTACGGACATCAGGGGCGGTGTCAAGAATTCCCATGTGGGCACATTTGCCGCCAGTGACACCTTGGCGTACAATTTTGCCGGACGGGTGTGGTGGCTGTGCTCAAGCGTACCGAAGCTGCGTTTTGGTCTGCAACGGGCATCTTATCCTCTGAATAGGACGCTTTTGGCTGCACAATCAGTTCAGCTCGAGGCGCACTTGAGCCTTTTCCGACCAGAGGCGCTGCCTTCACACGGGGATGCGTGGCCCCGGCTCCCTGTTCCCGGTATCTGTCTCCCAACTTGCATAGTTAATTTGTGTTCACGCTCAGTAATGGGCCCATGACAGCAGTGCGTTAGCAGTAATAGCAGCTGGAGCCCCCTCAGCCGTCATGCCAGCGTGACACTGTCGTACGTTTGACATGGTCGTGAACGGTGCCTAGCAGCGGCGCTCAGCTCCAGCGGACCGGCCGGTCCTGGCGCCGGCCACCTGACCCGGCCCGCCGCGATTCCGCCGCCAGGTGGCGGACAAACTGCAGGCGCTCAACGACGAGTTCGCGGCGATGACGAAGAAGAAGCGCGAGCTGGAGGACAACATCGAGCTGTGCTCCCAGAAGCTGGACCGTGCCGAACAGCTGATCGGTGCGTGCGTTGTCCTGCGAGCGGTGGACGAATTACGTCTGATGGGTCGGGAGGTAGCATGCAAAATCCGGGAGAAGCGGCGGCGCCTCCAAATATCGAAACTGTAAATGACGTATCAATATGCGATAGTCTTGTATTAGCGCTAACCCTTTGGTGGATGGCGATTCGAATTTCTGCTTTTAGTAAGCTACTTGGCGATTGTCCCGATCCGAAATCACCAGCTATTCATAAATGCCTGAGGACGAGAGACTAAATAACACTGAGCCGATGTGATTACGACTAATTTCGGGCAGTTTCGGCAGTATGCCGCTCTTTTGGCACTAATCAAGATTCGTCCAGTGCCCATATAGGCGCCTTATTGTAGTATGTACAGGGGTGGCAGTTTGTATGATCTAAAGGGGAAGCTGCCTCTCTCATGCATTGATCTCTCATTAATACTTCGTTGCAATTATGCATAATAAACGTTATGCGGTTATGTCGGATACGTTATGTGAGCTAGATGGTCACATTTTGGCCGTTATGCTCGTCACATGATCACATTTTGGTCCAGGTGCCCGTTAACCCAAATAACTAACTCGACTAATTGGCTAATTGACATGATGTACGTAACAGCAAGTAGGAAGTAACTGACTATATGTATTGATTTATGTATTATTCATTCGTGTTGCAATGACACGAATAGGTGTTGCTTCGGTTTGCTTATCCAGAGCAGCGAATTGTTTTCATATTTATGTTGTAACGAATAGTTTGTATTGTACCTACCTACATAGCAGAGCTAAGTACGATTGGTAGTTTGTAAGATACCTAATGCATTTTTTAGATTAACCCGTGCCGTACCGGGGTGTCTTCAACTGCCCCCCCCTCAGGTTTTTCTTCAACTGCCAACGGTTGACTTTGTGTCATCGTATCGCGTTTGGTAGGTGTATCACCCATCGCTAGGTTGCTGATGGTTGGCGTATCGCTCGTGGTAGGTGTACCAATGATGGCTGGATTGTTGACGGTCGTACCGCTGGTGTCAAGTGGCTGGGTCAGGTGTACCGCTGATGGCTGGGCTGTTGACGGTTGTACCGCTGGTGTCAAGTGGCTGGGTCAGGTGTACCACCGATGGCTGGGCTGTTGACGGCTGTACCGCTGGTGTCAAGTGGCTGGGTCAGGTGTACCACTGATGGCTGGGCTGTTGACGGGCTGGTGTTACCGCTGGTGTCAAGTGGCTGGGTCAGGTGTACCACTGATGGCTGGGCTGTTGACGGCTGGGTTATCGCTGGTGTCAAGTGGCTGGGTCAGGTGTACCACTGATGGCTGGGCTGTTGACGGCTGGGTTATCGCTGGTGTCAAGTGGCTGGGTAGGTGTACCGCTGATGGCTGGGCTGTTGACGGTTGTACCGCTGGTGTCAAGTGGCTGGGTCAGGTGTACCACTGATGGCTGGGCTGTTGACGGCTGGGTTATCGCTGGTGTCAAGTGGCTGGGTGAGGTGTACCGCTGATGGCTGGGCTGTTGACGGTTGTACCGCTGGTGTCAAGTGGCTGGGTCAGGTGTACCACTGATGGCTGGGCTGTTGACGGCTGGGTTATCGCTGGTGTCAAGTGGCTGGGTGAGGTGTACCGCTGATGGCTGGGCTGTTGACGGTTGTACCGCTGGTGTCAAGTGGCTGGGTCAGGTGTACCACTGATGGCTGGGCTGTTGACGGCTGGGTTATCGCTGGTGTCAAGTGGCTGGGTCAGGTGTACCACTGATGGCTGGGCTGTTGACGGTTGTACCGCTGGTGTCAAGTGGCTGGGTCAGGTGTACCACTGATGGCTGGGCTGTTGACGGCTGGGTTATCGCTGGTGTCAAGTGGCTGGGTCAGGTGTACCGCTGATGGCTGGGCTGTTGACGGCTGTACCGCTGGTGTCAAGTGGCTGGGTCAGGTGTACCGCTGATGGCTGGGCTGTTGACGGTTGTACCGCTGGTGTCAAGTGGCTGGGTCAGGTGTACCACTGATGGCTGGGCTGTTGACGGCTGGGTTACCGCTGGTGTCAAGTGGCTGGGTCAGGTGTACCACTGATGGCTGGGCTGTTGACGGCTGGGTTACCGCTGGTGTCAAGTGGCTGGGTCAGGTGTACCACTGATGGCTGGGCTGTTGAGCGGTTGTACCGCTGGTGTCAAGTGGCTGGGTCAGGTGTACCACTGATGGCTGGGCTGTTGACGGTTGTTACCGCTGGTGTCAAGTGGCTGGGTCAGGTGTACCACTGATGGCTGGGCTGTTGACGGCTGGGTTACCGCTGGTGTCAAGTGGCTGGGTCAGGTGTACCGCTGATGGCTGGGCTGTTGACGGCTGGGTTACCGCTGGTGTCAAGTGGCTGGGTCAGGTGTACCACTGATGGCTGGGCTGTTGACGGTTGGGTTACCGCTGGTGTCAAGTGGCTGGGTCAGGTGTACCACTGATGGCTGGGCTGTTGACGGTTGTTACCGCTGGTGTCAAGTGGCTGGGTCAGGTGTACCACTGATGGCTGGGCTGTTGACGGCTGGGTTACCGCTGGTGTCAAGTGGCTGGGTCAGGTGTACCACTGATGGCTGGGCTGTTGACGGCTGGGTTACCGCTGGTGTCAAGTGGCTGGGTCAGGTGTACCACTGATGGCTGGGCTGTTGACGGTTGTACCGCTGGTGTCAAGTGGCTGGGTCAGGTGTACCACTGATGGCTGGGCTGTTGACGGCTGTACCGCTGGTGTCAAGTGGCTGGGTCAGGTGTACCACTGATGGCTGGGCTGTTGACGGCTGGGTTACCGCTGGTGTCAAGTGGCTGGGTCAGGTGTACCGCTGATGGCTGGGCTGTTGACGGCTGGGTTACCGCTGGTGTCAAGTGGCTGGGTCAGGTGTACCACTGATGGCTGGGCTGTTGACGGCTGGGTTACCGCTGGTGTCAAGTGGCTGGGTCAGGTGTACCACTGATGGCTGGGCTGTTGACGGTTGGGTTACCGCTGGTGTCAAGTGGCTGGGTCAGGTGTACCACTGATGGCTGGGCTGTTGACGGCTGGGTTACCGCTGGTGTCAAGTGGCTGGGTCAGGTGTACCACTGATGACTGGGCTGTTGACAGCTGGGTTACCGCTGGTGTCTACCGCTGGTGTCAAGTGGCTGGGTCAGGTGTACCACTGATGGCTGGGCTGTTGACGGCTGGGTTATCGCTGGTGTCAAGTGGCTGGGTGAGGTGTACCGCTGATGGCTGGGCTGTTGACGGCTGGGTTACCGCTGGTGTCAAGTGGCTGGGTCAGGTGTACCACTGATGGCTGGGCTGTTGACGGCTGGGTTACCGCTGGTGTCAAGTGGCTGGGTCAGGTGTACCACTGATGGCTGGGCTGTTGACGGCTGGGTTACCGCTGGTGTCAAGTGGCTGGGTCAGGTGTACCACTGATGGCTGGGCTGTTGACGGCTGGGTTACCGCTGGTGTCAAGTGGCTGGGTCAGGTGTACCACTGATGACTGGGCTGTTGACGGCTGGGTTATCGCTGGTGTCAAGTGGCTGGGTCAGGTGTACCGCTGATGGCTGGGCTGTTGACGGTTGTACCGCTGGTGTCAAGTGGCTGGGTCAGGTGTACCACTGATGGCTGGGCTGTTGACGGTTGTACCGCTGGTGTCAAGTGGCTGGGTCAGGTGTACCACTGATGGCTGGGCTGTTGACGGCTGGGTTACCGCTGGTGTCAAGTGGCTGGGTCAGGTGTACCACTGATGGCTGGGCTGTTGACGGCTGGGTTACCGCTGGTGTCAAGTGGCTGGGTCAGGTGTACCACTGATGGCTGGGCTGTTGACGGTTGTACCGCTGGTGTCAAGTGGCTGGGTCAGGTGTACCACTGATGGACTGGGCTGCCGCCGCTGTTCCGACAGGCGGTCTGGGCGGCGAGAAGACCCGCTGGAGCGAGGCGGCCGAGTCGCTGTCGGCGCGCTACGGAAACATCATGGGCGACGTGCTGCTGTCGGCCGGCGTGGTCGCCTACCTGGGACCGTTCACCGTGGACTACAGACAGGTACGGCGGCCCGCGCCGACACCGGCTCGGGCGTACGGCAGACCGTGTGCCGCGTACACAGTTGGTACAGAGCTGACGTTACTGAGGCAGTCGCGGTGATGTGTGACAGTTTCGGAACAGTCTTCATCGACAGGTGGGTCTACCGGATCGATCTGCCCATCTGACCGGTCGCTGTGATATACGAGGTCCTCTGGTTAGATCCTCGCTGGCATCTTCTTCAGCTTCCAGGCTGGTGCGTCTCTGGGTGGCGGACTGGCCACCGACCTGACCGGGCGACGCAGGGCGGTGGAGCGACAGTGTGCCGATCTGACCCGACCTGGCCTGACCCGACCCCAGGAGGCGGTGGACGACTGGGCGGAGCGCTGCGCCGAGGCCAGCATCCCGTGTTCGGAGCGGTTCTCGCTGATCGCCACGCTGGGCGAGCCGGTGCGGATCCGCGCCTGGCAGATCGCCGGCCTGCCCGTGGACGCGTTCAGCATCGACAACGGCATCATCGTCGGCAACGCGCGCCGCTGGCCGCTCATGATCGATCCGCAGGGTCAGTCGGCTGATGCGACCGGGCCCGTAGGTTGGGAACTCCGCGGAGGTCAACACCGCTGCGGTCGTTCAAAGTCACTCCCATGCCAGGCACGCCGGGCACCCAAAAACCACACCAGAACGATCACCGATAACTGCAGCATCATAGTCGAGGGAACCTCCACCCACTGCCAGGTTTCAATGTCGTACTAATGTGCAAACTTCGAATCACAGTGACAAGACTAATCTTAATATGTATGCTTTGAACCAAATGCGGACACCCCCAAATTGTATGTACCCATACCGCCGGGTGATTGGTCCCCCCCCCCCAGGAGAAAGTCACATGGCTGTCTGCCTCAGTAACTCTATGGCAGTCACCATTCAGGAATCAGCGCGTTCTCGCGAGCAGTGAACAGTCCCCCAGCAGTCACCAGTCGTTCCCGGCTAGTCGATGGTCGCCAGATGGCATTGAGCCTGTCCGAGACCGACCAAACCAATCCCAGGTATCTCCAGTTGGCAAATGGGGACTCCACCAGAGGGATTGCCTGGTTGCCCTGCCTGCCTCCTTCACCTCAGCCAGTGCTGGTTGGTTATTGGCCAGCCAGTGTTTCGCCGCACCATGTGTCCACATTTAAAGCCCGCCGTCGGCGGCCGCGCCTGACCTGCCGCTGGCCGCCGTCCGCACCAGGTCAGGCGAGCAAGTGGGTGAAGAACATGGAGCGTGACAACGGCCTGACAGTGGTCAAGCTGTCCGACGCCAACTACATACGCACGCTGGAGAACTCGCTGCAGTTCGGCAAGCCCATGCTCATCGAGAACGTCTACGAGGAGCTCGACCCCATGCTAGGTGAGGCGGCCAACTGCGCCCACACCTGGTGAGGCGGGCCGAGTTCCTTGCTTGGCTCTGGTGGACGCTTGGCGAAACTCTGACACGGGGTTAAAATAATGGTTTTTCGTTAGGTGTGAGATGTTGAAACGAACACACTGGGATGTCGAAATTTGCCATGGAATTAGTGTCATTTATAATGCTTTTGATTCCTGAGACTCAATTTTCAGCTGATGGTATACGTTCCAAGGAGCAGGATGTCGATACTTCTTGGAGAAGGATGTCGAATGAGCGTTCACAAAGTGGTATTTTCCACCCTATTTCACCAATAATGTATCACTGCTCTGACAACACATTCACTGAGGCATGCCGTGGTGCAGGTCGTGATTTTGCAGAATATTTTGATCGGGAGACATAAGTGATGTAACGCGCGTGTCCAGGAACCCTGTGTGCCGTTGCAGATGACCGTACGGTCCGGGAATGCGTGTATGAACGATCGATACAGAACAAGAGCTTTGCCAGCGTTACACTGGGCTGGAACTTTACTAGTTGTACGCTGGGACTGGGGCTTTACTAGTTTTACGCTGGGACTGGGGCTTTACTGGCTTTACACTGGGACTGAAGCTTCACACTGGGATTGGAGCTTTACTAGCTTTACACTGGTACGGTAGCCCCGATTGAAGGTAGCTCCATCGCAACAACCAACAATTCCATCGGTTTTTGATTTAGTACAGCCGGTAGATCAGTAATTGCTGAACGTCTGACACGCCAGAGGTGCGGGGTTTGATTCCCCCGCGGTGTCGCGGTTCCCCCTGAAACGATAAAGCCACTTTACTGTGGCGAACACGGCCATCAGAAGAACAGAGTGGTTATTGGAAAGATCCCTTCATCTACGGAGGTCGGCCTATTCACTCGAGACTTGGCCAATCGTGGCTAGCCTTCGTCGCTCTCCGCTGCACCGTGCCCTCTTCTGCACAGAGCCGGTGCTACAAAAGCTCACCTACAAGCAGGCTGGCATAGACTACATCAAGCTGGGCGAGAGCGTGCTGGAGTACAGCACCGACTTCCGTTTGTATATTACTACCAGACTGCGGAATCCACACTACCTACCTGAGATCAGCGTCAAGGTGAGATTACCTGCCGGAGATCAGCGTCAAGGTGAGATTGCCTGCTCAAGATAGGCGTCAAGGCGAGATTGCCTGCTCGAGGTCAGCGTCAGGGTGAGATTGCCTGTTGAAGATGAGCATCAAAGTGAGATTACCTGCTCGAGATCAGCGTCAAGGTGAGACCACCTGCCCGAAAACAGCGTCAAGGTGAGATTACCTGCGCGAGATGAGCGTCAAGGTGAGATTACCAACCCGAGGTCAGCATCAAGGTGACACTACTTACCCAAGGTCAGCGTGGTGGTGGCATTCTGTTCGGAACAATCAAGATTTCCTGCCGGACATTGGTGCCAAGCCGTGATTACCTGCCAGGGAGGAAAGCTCGGGGCAGACATTGCCTGCCGGATGCCGGCCTAAGTATCGCTGTAGTTCACCGTATCGCAGTGTCCCACCCAGTCTTGGGTAGGATACTTTTTACGCCCCATCCTCCTCCCCCAAGAGTAGGGTTTTCCCGTAATGACTGGTAAAACGGCAGCTAGTAACGCTGCACAATTTTCAGTGCCCTTTCCTTGATCATGTTGCGTCTGAAGTGAAAGGCTCAACATCAGATTATGCGAGGGTATTGACCTTGTTCAGGCCAGAGGACCATCTAAAAAAAGGTGTTTAAGTCGCGATAACGCCCGCACATGAAGATATTGAAATGAAACTTGATGGGAGCGCAATTTGGCAATGTCTCTAAAACGTGTATATCGGATTTTTGTGTCCTGTCAGATGAACGACCTGCAGTGTAAAATAATTGACGATGTGACCTGGAAATTCACAGTTAATGGAATTGTGCTATTTCATCCTTGTCTTAGGTTTTAACGAGTTTGCCACATGATGTATGGGCAGTCATCATGCACACAACTGCGAAATACTGTAAAATGCATCTGACTGAAGTGAAAGTCATTCCGCTTTTTTAATCCTTAAGTGGCGATCCTATATTTTCTTCCAATCTTTCAATATTCTGAAGCAACTTCTTTCTTCATCCACACAGTTAATGGTGAAGTAATTGTAGGACACTGACGACCTGAGGTCACGGTCAATTTGGGGCCAATTTGCCTATTTTTGTACTATGCATGCTTTGCTAACATCATGCTTACCTGTGTATCCAGAAACATCAGAAGCTACTCATCCAATTTGTTTGACCTCCGTTAAGTGCAATGAGGTCAGGTCACGATAAAACTCGCAATGTTGGCTGAGCCTATCTAGACACTGTTGCGTGTATGGTTCATTTGGAATTCCCGCGCCCAAGTAGTGGCAATGTTGCATTGCGCGACCTAAACTGTCCTGACAGGCATGTGCAAAATGTTTTTTTTTTATATAAAGGAAATTATCGTGTCTCAAAAACCGACATTTTGGTTCGTTTAGTGTTTATTGGGTTGCTCGGGACATACTTCATGCACAATGACGGCTAATGGCACCGCCCATACTGTTTCGCCGATGGGTAGCGGGCATGGGAAATGTCCCGAGTGGCGCTATTGCTGAACCCGGGACCGTCGTATCCGGAGTTGAATACCAGTAAACAATAAATATACAACTCAACCACTCGACCACCCCTCCACATCTTGGTTTCTACATATTTTGAAGACCATCTTTATGCTATTGCCGATGTTACCTGATTTGTTTTCATGGAATATTTAGTTTTCAGGTTTGATGGGTTGTTCTGAGGACCGCTCAGGACCGGAGACCTATGACCCTTCAGGTCGTGAGGGTCCGGAGAGATGGCGCTAGCTAAGGGGGTTGTTTCGATTTTTCGTCGGTGTAGCGCAAAACATACACACCGGCCCATTACTGGCTGCCAGTGAGCTTGGGTACAGTCGTACTCGGATTGTGTCAAAAAGCGGTGTGCCAGACGCTGACAAGGAGCCATCGTGAGACGTAGTTCATCAAACAGCCGCTACAATCACACTGCCGGACACAAGGCAGATTTGTGTGTTGGGATTCGAGTGATCCGAAATACATCCGACCCATACGCAGGAGAATGTTCGCACGCGTGCGTGTGCGCTATGTATTGATACGACATCAGGGTAAGAATTGGACCCGTCACAGTCACACCAACCGCTTGCAAGTCCAAACATCGCCGTACATGGGCCAACGCTCGGAGGCGCAAGGGTTCACGCTGGTTTGTTATTGGGGCTGGAGGGCGCATCGACTACGCCGGTCATGCAGCGCCCAATAAATGGCTCACGTTGATTGGGTTTCCATGGGCGTCGGCCGCCTGGTTATTCAGCAACTGTCAGATGCACGCAGCATAGCAGTGCGTCGTTTGGGTCCGTGCCGGCTGGAAACTCGCGGTGCCAGTTGTCCCTGTGGTCCCTGAGAGCCGACCAAGGTGCTAATCTTCCCAACGCAGACTGCAGGCACCGACATCGAGCACACCGACTGCGGAACTGTTCTGAGCCGTGTGTGACGGATCGATGCCACAGACAGTGGAATGCTGGGCAGGTTCTCACATTGGCACGCTGTTAGACCCGCGCGATGGCCATCTACGGTAGGGCAAGCACACAATCTCTACGGTAAGGCAAACATACAATCTCTATGGTAGGGCAAATGCGTAATATCTACGGTGGGGCAAGTACACAAGGCACTCCTGGAAATTCACAAACAGCCTGGTCATTAAATGCGGTGGCTGATTGCCTTCACGACAATTCGCCTGCTGATTTGTTGCGACAGTATTCCTCCACGCAGAGGCGCAGCCAGGGAATGCCGCATCCACCTCCTCTTAGCACCTAATACGTAGATCAAATTTAAAAAAAATTGTAGACTTTCACCACGCAAAACTCTTAAGTATTCCGCGCGCCGGAAGCCTCCGTTTCATCGCATTGTTTTTGGTCATCCCTTCCCCTTAGGCAAATCCTAGCTGCGCCACTGCCCCCACGAACACTCCTCTCACAGGACAGCACACGCTACCCGACCCCCTACCGCGGCGGCAGCCGGTCTCACGACTTGGCGCTGGCGCTCTTGTTGCGGTGGTAGTCCTCCATGCACTGCCTGAACTGCGTCACCACCTTCTGGCAGCTGCGCCAGTCGTTGTGCTCGGCCATGCACGCCTGCACGGCGTAGTGCTTGTCCATGCAGCCGGTGCGGCGCATCAGCTGGTCCACCAGGTCCTCCTCCTCGTCGTCCTCGGGCGGCGCCACGCGGCTGCGGTCGTGACCGGACATGGCCCCGGGGCGTCGGTCACCTGCGGCACGGCTGGGCGCCTCAGGGCTAGGGTAGGACGTCAGAGACGAAGAGTTTTTCCGGAAAAACCGCGTAGTGTTTTTTTTTGCGTTTGGTCATAAGGAACATGAAACATATTTTGTTCTCAAATTTTTGCTGCGCAAAATCGCACTTTAAAATAAAAATTCCCCCAAACATGCTAAATTTGTTCTCATTTCCTTCCTAATTAAGATGGAATTATGAAACAAGTTCTATCATGTTGCACGGAACTAGATGAATCCATCGACACTAAATATTCTGACCTAAGATCACGGATTCTCGCTCCAGGTCAGGTCTTTGACCTCAATTTGACCAAAAATTGTTGTTTTCTTGCAACTTTCCCGGGTTTATCTTGTGACGGTTACAGAATAAATCAACAAAATTTGGAATATATTACCGATATGGCTACTACGCAGCTTGTAATCTCATCTAATGAGACATTTCTTCTCAAGGTCAGAGGTCACGAGAGGTCAAAGTTCAGAGGTCCCATAAGGTCAAAATTGGAAAGTATACGAAATTCCAAGTTTTGTACTTGCGATATAAATTTGGGCGTCGAATTCGAATGCAGCACTAAAAATTACCCTTTTCCCTTTGTCTTCTTTCAGTTGGTTTAACCGCGCCAAGTAATTATGCACTTGTTACATTCAATTTAGGAGAAAAAAGTAGCATCTCTTAGGAATTCTTGTAATTAATGGGATGTTCGGTAATCACAAATATCTTGCATATATGAACATCCTACATTTTACATTAAAACAAATATTACCAAAAATATATTTAAAATAGGAGAAGGCAAAAACTGTATACAACAAATTTTGCGTGCTTGTGCTTAAAAAATATCTGTTGCAACGCTGGAATGGCGCCATTATTAAAGAAAAAAAAAAAAAAAACCCTTCTTGGTTGCACTCTGTACACTGAACCAGTTGCCCACCAAATCTGCCAATCAGCCCTCCCTGTAATACTGAAAAGCAAGCCCTCTATTCTTATAATGATTGTCTATGCTGTTTTTAAAGATGTTCAATGTTCTGCTACTGACGATGTTTTCTGGCAGCTGGTTCCAGTGTTCCACTACCCTGTTGGTGAAGAAAGTTTGCCTTAACCTTGTTCTGCTGTGGTTAATTTTAATTTTGAATTTATGACCTCTAATTGCATCATTTCTGTTAAATTCAAACATTTCCCCAAGGTATCCCCTCTCCAGACCATTGACAAATTTAAAGACCTCGATGAGATCTCCTCTCAGCCTTCTATATCTAAGTGAAAACATATTCAATTTCTTCAATCTTTCCTCATATGCCAGGTTGCTTATGCCATTAACCATTTTTGTAGCCCTCTTTTGTACTCTCTCTAAAAGCCAACAATCTTTTTCATAGCTAGGAGACCAAGCTTGGATGCAGTATTCCAAATGTGGCCTGACGTATGCACAGTAAAGCTTCCTGATCACTTCCTCACTTCTGTATGATACATTCCTATTTATTGCCCCGAGCATTCTCAGTGCCTTCTTCCTGGCTTCCTTGGTCTGTTCTGATGCCCCCAATTTTGTGTTTAGAATAACACCTAAATCCTTCCCTGTTGAGTCACTGATAGCACTTGGCCACCCATCAAGTATGGAGCCTTCATATGCTGCTTACCTACATGCATGATTTTGCACTTATCAAAGTTAAATTTCATTTGCCATTCTTCGGACCACTTCACAAGTTCGTCTAAGTCTTTTTGCAGCGAGATATGCTCATCCTGACCTGTTATTGCCCTAAAGACCTTCAAATCATCTGCAAATTTCAAAACTTTACTGCTTAGGCCACTTTCAATGTTATTTACAAATATAATGAACAGTAATGGCCCTAGTACTGACCCCCTGGGGGACTCCACTAAGAACATTTTGCCATGATGACTTTGTACCATTTAGCATCACTCTTTGCTGTCTATCTGAAAGCCACAACTCTATCCATTTTAAGATGCTACCTGCAATACCATGGGACTGAAGCTGTATCATTAACCGTTTATGGGGTACCTTGTCAAAGGCCTTACTAAAGTCAAGATATGCTACATCAACCTGATTTCCCTGATCAAATTGTTCTGTGGCGAAGTTCAAAAAGTCCAAGAGGTTTGTGAGACACGATCGTCCTTTTCTAAATCCATGTTGAGTATCTTGAATCAATCTGCTACCTTCCAGATAACTAACTATTCTATCCTTGATAATTGATTCGAGTACCTTGCAGACTAGGGATGTGAGACTTATTGGCCTATAGTTTTCAACTTTCCCTCTTTCTCCTTTCTTGAAAATAGGAACTACATTTGCCCTTTTCCAATCGGTTGGAATTTCATTATGTGAAACTGATCTACAAAATATTATACTAAGTGGAAATGCCAGTTCCTTTTCAGTTTCCCGCAACACCCTAGCATAAATGTCATCAGGTCCTGCTGCCTTATTTGGCTTTATTTTCCTGATATGATTGTAAACAACATCACTACCAATGAAATCAACATCATTTGTCAGATCCCATGTATCTGAACTATGGTGTACGGTCGGCAGATTGGTCATATCTTCCAATGTAAACACTGATTTGAACTGCTTGCTCAGCTCCTCAACCATCTCACTATCCTCACCCAATGTAGTCCCGTTTACTTCCAGTGGACCAATTGTGTTAGAAACTTTACTCAGCTTGTAGAAACTAAAGAACTTTTTACTGTCCCCATTACAGTTTCTAGCTAAATCCAGTTCCTTTGCTCGCTTTGCTGCTCTGGTTTTTTGCTTCACAGTGTCTCTAGCTTTTCGATACGCCTTTAGATTAATGACATTTGAGGCTTCTTTAAAAACTCTAAATGCAGTTTTCTTAGCCCTAATTGCTTTTATCACGTCTGGTGTAAGCCATGCTGGCTTTCCTACCCTTCTTTGCGTCTTTGCTTTTGGGGGACATGTCTAATCTGAGTTTCCTTTAAGTAAGATTTGAACTTTTCCCACATTTCACAGGCATTTAAATTGGAGAATTCTTCTTCCCATCTGATGGCACTTAAAGCCGCTCTCATGCCGTTAAAGTCTGCTTTGTTGAAATTTGGAACCTTTACCAAATTATCCTTGATAGTTTCCCTACATGTGCCTTGAATCTAACTATGTTATGGTCACTTTTTCCCAGAGTTTCGCCTACAGTCAAGTCTTGAACCAAGTCACTTAAATCCGAGAATACAAGGTCCAAGAATGAACCATGCCTGGTAGGTTCCGATACAAACTGGTGTAAGAACAGGTCCTCTTCAAGGCATTTCCTGAACATTTTGCATGATGGGGAGCCAACACCAGCATTTTCATAACCTTTAGATTAAAGTCACCGAGAATAAGGCACTTCCTCTTAAAGTTTCTACTGATTTCCTCACAAATCACCTTGTCAAGCTCCAGTTGCTGAGAATGTGGCAGGGTTCCTGATCGGTAGAAAGCTCCTATCCTAAGAGTATTGCTGTTGCCTTTTCCCACAGTGACATCAAGCCAAATGGACTCCACAGACACATTTTTATCCCCACCTGCTACTTTTTGAGAACTGAATAAGCTATTCACATAGAGCATTACACCACCCCCTTTCATTGCTGGACCCCTATTGCACGAAAACATATTGTATCCCTGGATCTCATAGTCCTGTAAGTTATCTCCAAAATATCCTTCACTGACCCATGCCTCCGTAATGCAAACAAAACCGGTTTCTCCTCAGCAACATAACACTTGAACTCATCAAATTTGGAACGGATACTCTGAGCATTAAACATCATACACTTAACAAATGCTCCATAACCACCTTTGGCTTTTTCATATTGAGGAGTTCTTTTATCACTAGATGAACTATAACTCTGTCCCCTTGAGTTGCTGCTGTCCCTATTTGCAGACTTTGAGGTTCTATTGCCTTGCATTATTTGTGAACAATGCAATAAGTTAGTTGTCTGCTGAAAATGGCGTCGGAGCGTGTGCATGTGCGAACCAGGTCACAATCGGCAAATGGTTTGGCGGATTTTGTTGGTTCCGCTCAGAAGCTTGTGAGATCGGAATTACCAACGCTGAGGGAAGTCCTACGTCATGGCTTATTCCTACAGAGCACAGCACAGCTTAGATCTAGCAGATAAGAGGAACATCCCCTATGCAGACATAGCCAAAGAACCTGCCGTAGAAGTTATGGCTATCTGGCAAAGAGTTAACAGGAAGTTCCGTCAGCCGGTCGTGAGTATAAGTATAAGTATAAGTGAGCGGCAACTACAGAGGAATATCGAGACAGCTCTGAAAATAGCTTCCGACATCAGCAGAAAAGAGTAACGTCGAAAAAAGAGGTGCAAAAGGCAATTGACAGGCCAGACAAACTTCTAGATTTGTCGCGTTGTAAATGTCCGATTGTGGCGTGCGATCAAGCTGGTTGTGAAGGCTGGACACCGAGGCGCACTGCGAGTGCAGCTGCCCCCGAGAGCGGGGCATCGAAGCATTTCAAGCATCGAAGCAATCGAGCTCAAATTTCTCACGAGCCAAAGGCAGAAGTCGAACGATATGAAGGGATCGACGCAGATTATGGGGAAAGATGCCATTGAGTCCAGGGAGAGAGAGAGAGAGAGAGAGAGAGAGAGAGAGAGAGAGAGAGAGAGAGAGAGAGGAGAGAGAGAGAGAGAGAGAGAGAGAGAGAGAGAGAGAGAGAGAGAGAGAGAGAGAGAGAGAGAGAGAGAGAGAGAGAGAGAGAGAGAGAGAGAGAGAGAGAGAGAGAGAGAGAGAGAGAGAGAGAGAGAGAGAGAGAGAGAGAGAGAGAGAGAGAGAGAGAGAGAGAGAGAGAGAGAGAGAGAGAGAGAGAGAGAGAGAGAGAGAGAGAGAGAGAGAGAGAGAGAGAGAGAGAGAGAGAGAGAGAGAGAGAGAGAGAGAGAGAGGGGGGGGAGCACGCGAAGTGAGACAGGACACAGCAAGGAATCGGTATGAGAGGGCGAGACTCGAGAGAGAGCCAACTTCTGATGAAAAGACTTCAGGGGAGATGATGAGAGAAATGATGTCTGCAGTTGTTGAAAACAATGCCGACACAGAAGACGATGCAGAATATTTAACGAGTCAAGTGCAGCCCAGCGGCACCAGAAATATGGTAAAAATAGTACAGACTGCACTCGCGGCTATTCGCTCCAATGTGTCCGATTACGCAACTGCTGCTGTCGCGAGCGGATATCTGCAGGATCTCATGAGGGCTGGCATTGTACAAAAGAATATGGGACATCTCGCAGTAGATCGAATGAAGGTCACTAGGGCCAAGAAGAATCTGATGATGGGCGTGGGGAAAGACGAACGGAAAGAAGGTGGAGCGGAATGCATGATGTTTGGCAGCAGGATTGTTGCGACTAAAGTCATTATCTAAGACGAAGAAACACAGACAAATCACACGATACTGAGGATGGAAAGCCACTATTCACTAACCGACGAAGCCGGAAAGTATCGCTCACTTACAAGAAACATTTTAGTGCAATGCAAATCATGACTTCCAGCATCCGGAACTCTAAAGGTATAGACTGAATAGAACCTATTACAGTTATAGCATGTTTTGCAGATGGAAAGGCAAACTCGAAGACGGGGTTTTCAGACGAGGTGGGCAAACTGCTGCAGCGAGCGAAGGATCTCCACGTGAACTTAAAGTTCAAGCCCATCACGACCCGGGAACCCTTGATCGATTTGCCGGACGAAGTCGTGCGGGACTTGACATCAGACCAGCGCTACGCGTACGGGATGGTGCAGGCGGTGCGGTCTGGGGAGCTGCCGATGGACATGACCCTCTTGCAGCACGGGACTATTTGTCATAGCAGGTGGTTAACCACCGGCTGTGCGTTTCTCCGACTATGGGTAGCCGACCACGGCCTAGCGGGAGAGCTACTGATGAGAGTCGAGCGGCTCGTCACATTCGTTGTCAGCTGCTACTTCAAAATGTGGTTTCACGTGAGGGTTAGCAGTAGCTGGCTGGACGCGCCGCGCGACCTCATCACGGCCCTTCGATGCCTCCGGCAACAGGATCGGGTGGTTCAAGACGCACACATCAAGCGTGGCGCGTGGTTTGCACACAGTGAGGCGATTCTGCAATCGGTGGTGTACAGCAGCAGCCGCACCGAGCGGGAGTTTGGTGCCGCAAAAGTCCTCCAGCTGCGCAAGGGCGACGATCGAGGGGACATGTCTGGGAATGAGGAACCCTTATCTAGTCACCTGAGGTGATCGATTCGATCATATGACTGTTCACATTCTTCCTACCAGGAATGAGTAAATACAGTCCGATATTGTACCATTGGTGTACTTTTTCACATGAAACAGGATTTATAATCAGCTATGATAATTTTGAGTGCTAGTTTCGAATTCTGCACCTCCAGTTTCTACTGAACGTGATATGATCTGATTCAACAGATCATGATGCGTATGAAGAAATCAAACGGACACTTTCCAATCATTTGGCAGCTGTCTGTGTTGTACCTCTGAAGCCTTTGACCTGGCGTGTACTTTTGTCTTCTGACAGAGGATCACATGCCATCCTTAGATAATATCGCTTAAGCTGTCCTAAAATAGCCATATAGTCGATAATCTATTCCATTGGTGTAATTTTGACATAATCATTTTCTTCTGTAACCGTCACAGGATAAACCCCGGAAAGTTACGAAAATAGCGATTTTGGGCCAAATTGAGGTCAATAACGTGACCTGGAGCGAGAACCTGTGACCTTAGGTCATCATGGTTGGTATCGATGGATTCATCTCGTTCCGTGCAACATTATATAACTTGTGTCATGGTTTTATCTTAATTGGGAAGGAAATGAGGACAAATTTATCTTGGTGAAAATTTGTATTGTAAAATGCGATTTTGCGCAACCAAAACTTGAAATATATATTTTTTATGTCTCATGCTTCTTATGACCAAAGGCAAAACCCCGCTACGCAGTTTTTCCGGATAAAAATACTTCGTCTCTGACGTTCCACCATACTCAGGGCGGGTCGTGACCGGACATGGCCCCGAACGTCGGTCACCTGCGGCACGGCTGGACGCCTTAGGGTGGGCCGTGACCGGACATGGCCCCGGGCGTCGGTCACCTGCGGCACGGCTGGGCGCCTTAGGGCGAGCCGTGACCGGACATGGCCCCGAACGTTTGTCACCTGCGGCACGGCTGGACGCCTCAGGGCGGGTCGTGACCGGACATGGCCCCGAACGTCGGTCACCTGCGGCACGGCTGGACGCCTCAGGGCTGGTAAACGGGTTCACGAGCATTCCAGCGTCCAATAATTATATGGTGCAAGCAGTAGCGCACACATTTGACTGCGACAAACAGCAATCTGGCATGTGTGCACCACCACCGCGACGTGAAGTAGCCCACTCTGCCTGATGTGCCCATTGATTTGACACACGTTTTTGTCACGTTTTTAAACCATTCTACTGGGAGATTTTGCTGGTCTTTCGACGCTCTGGCATGCCAAGCGGAAACCGAAAATGTAACGGTGATGGAGGGTAAGATAACGATGTGAGGGTCGGGTGGAAGGGTGTGACACGTTAGAGACCAGGTGTAGAGGATGTGGACATGCCAGGCCTGGCCTGGCCTGGCCTGCAGAGGTCGGATGTGGAGAAGGGGAAATGCACATGGACCAGAAGCATTTCAATGACAAAGTGTTCCCTAACATGACTAACACCTAAAACATAAAAAACCTAACCTACCCAACACATAACGCACCACCATGCGAAGTATTCCACACCTAAAACAATTTCTTGGTCAAGGGGTGGTACTGGATTCTGCAGGTATGTCTTAATTCTCTGTGGTGCTTGTCTATGTTTTTCAACACTATAAGAGCTTGCTTTCCACAACATTGGCTACAAAACTTCATGTCAACATTACATGATGTCAACATTGCGTGTCAGCATCACATGATGTCAACATTACATGTCAATATTGTATGATGTCAACATTTCATGATTTTTTGTAGGCCTGGGGTGCAAAAGTTTCTGTGCTAGGATAGCCGCAAAATTAAGCACAATTTAGAACAAAATATGAAGATCTTTGGATGAAGGTATACTGTGGAAAAATTGATTTTCTATCTAATGCTGGTCTTTTTCTCTAAGTAGATGCATAACAAACAAAGTATGGCTCATTCACTCTTATTTTCTCATGCTTTCAGCAAATGATTAGTCAAAATGGATGACAGTAATCTGTGGATTGGTGGATTGGCAATACGCTACTGACCATCTATGAGGTTGCCATCTACATCCCTTTTTTTGGAATTTGAAGTAGGGATGAGCTAGGGGCACATATTGTAAAGACCCAGCAACAGTTGTACATCTTTGGGTGCAGATTAATGTCCTGATGACAGATGCTGTGAGCAAAACTATAAAGATAGAGGTAGGTGTGGTGGAGGAACTTTGCTCACAGTAGGTGGTATACCACTCACTTTGTAAGTTTCATGGGTATGAGTGGTTTGATGCAGACAACCCCATAACCATGGCTACTATTTAGTTTAAGATTGGACTTCGCAAGCTCATTGTGAAGAGGAAAAGAACATCATTGAAATCATTCAACCAAAATAACAAGTCTGTTGGAACTACCATGGCAGATATTGCAAAGATTGTGGCACATGAGGGAGATAAGACAACACCCCTTGCAGAACAGTTGGGCTTACTTGTCAAGGAAGCTGGGCACTCAAGTTGTTTTTCCTCTATAAAGAGAGCTATTTTACTAGATTTGGGTACCAGGCAATGGTCAACCATGGCTGCATTAGTCTGTGGTGAACTATGATTGCATTCAAGGGGTTGCTGTTGTGGAGTCATAAGATGTAGAATTTATCTTGATAATTAATTCATAATCATATGATTGCAAGTCCATGCAAACTTAATGTGCTCTTCCTCAACTGTGTCTAGAGAGAGCAAGCCAGGATGAGTTTGTCTACATTCTTCCAGGCAATGCAGTGACCATGCATGCATGACCATGCATATATATATATAAATATATATATATATATATATATATATATATATATATATATATATATATATATATATATATAATGGATATCCTTATCACATGTCATGTGAAGTTGACATATGTGAAATGGAGGATGAGTGTCCAAGTGGTGATCCTGATCATCTTTGGGAACACTCCAGGCTGCTGGAGGAGTAAAGTTGCTGCTCTAGCTGATTCATTAGATGTTTGTGTGGTACTTTATCAACAGCTTTGCCATAACTTAGACTAAAGTTTAAGTATATTGCATCTATTCTGCTTCCATTGCAACCCTGTTAGTTACATACTCCATAAATTCTGAAGGCTGGATGTGAATGATAAATTATGGCTGAAGAGCCCTAAAGCCCAAACAACTAACTAAATTCCACAAGGCCAATGAGGTAAGATATCTCCAATAAAAATAAATGTTGAATATCTCTGTGAAGGCAATGTCTGCACAATGTATCTCAACATCTTCTTGACTAGCTTGACAAGTAACAACTTACGAACTAGTGAGGTAAAGCCAACTACCAACTGGCCTGTAGTTTAACACTGAGTTCTTGCTATTTTTTTTTTAATCCATATATGTGCATACACTAATCTGCATTTATGTAATTTGGAACACTCAAGACAGCATGAAAGTGACACCTAGAGAAACTGCTAAGAGAAACTGCTTGAACTTCAGCACAATCAACTCAAACCTCAGCATATATGTCATCAGATCCTGTGACATCATTCAACTGTTATTTTTGGTGACTGATTCTATTTCTAGTTTCTGTAGTTATTGTAGAGACTAACATCCCATAGTAGACTATGGGATACTACATTGGCAACTGATTGAGTGTACAAAGTGGAATCAAGAAGGGCCCTTGTGGCTCATAGTTGCACTAATCTTTTATATCTATGTCTTTATACTGTGTATCTCTTTCAATGTTTTCATAAAAAAAAAAAAAAATAAAAAATAGGTGAAATATGAACAACAAAAAACTTTTCACATGTAATTGAGTTCTCTTGAGGAAAAAAAGGAAAATAATAACTTGCTTTGGTAGGGAGATTCCACTATAGCCCATTTTACAATGACATTTTGTACCCAGGTCACATGGATTCAGCAACAGAATAGAGCATGGAGAACTGGCATAATAATCTGCTTAACTTACATGATCACTAATTCTAAATTTCATCAGTTTCATTACAAAGTAATTGTTGGTATTGATCATACTGGTACATATTTGGATACATATTTGGTAAAGGTTCCAAATTTCAACAAAGCAGACTTTAACGGCATGAGGGCGGCTTTAAGTGCCATCAGATGGGAAGAAGAATTCTCCAATTTAAATGCCTGTGAAATGTGGGAAAAGTTCAAATCTTACTTAAAGGAAACTCAGATTAGACATGTCCCCCAAAGCAAAGACGCAAAGAAGGGTAGGAAAGCCAGCATGGCTTACACCAGACGTGATAAAAGCAATTAGGGCTAAGAAAACTGCATTTAGAGTTTTTAAAGAAGCCTCAAATGTCATTAATCTAAAGGCGTATCGAAAGCTAGAGACACTGTGAAGCAAAAAACCAGAGCAGCAAAGCGAGCAAAGGAACTGGATTTAGCTAGAAACTGTAATGGGGACAGTAAAGTTCTTTAGTTTCTACAAGCTGAGTAAAGTTTCTAACACAATTGGTCCACTGGAAGTAAACGGGACTACATTGGGTGAGGATAGTGAGATGGTTGAGGAGCTGAGCAAGCAGTTCAAATCAGTGTTTACATTGGAAGATATGACCAATCTGCCGACCGTACACCATAGTTCAGATACATGGGATCTGACAAATGATGTTGATTTCATTGGTAGTGATGTTGTTTACAATCATATCAGGAAAATAAAGCCAAATAAGGCAGCAGGACCTGATGATATTTATGCTAGGGTGTTGCGGGAAACTGAAAAGGAACTGGCATTTCCACTTAGTATAATATTTTGTAGATCAGTTTCACATAATGAAATTCCAACCGATTGGAAAAGGGCAAATGTAGTTCCTATTTTCAAGAAAGGAGAAAGAGGGAAAGTTGAAAACTATAGGCCAATAAGTCTCACATCCCTAGTCTGCAAGGTACTCGAATCAATTATCAAGGATAGAATAGTTAGTTATCTGGAAGGTAGCAGATTGATTCAAGATACTCAACATGGATTTAGAAAAGGACGATCGTGTCTCACAAACCTCTTGGACTTTTTGAACTTCGCCACAGAACAATTTGATCAGGGAAATCAGGTTGATGTAGCATATCTTGACTTTAGTAAGGCCTTTGACAAGGTACCCCATAAACGGTTAATGATACAGCTTCAGTCCCATGGTATTGCAGGTAGCATCTTAAAATGGATAGAGTTGTGGCTTTCAGATAGACAGCAAAGAGTGATGCTAAATGGTACAAAGTCATCATGGCAAAATGTTCTTAGTGGAGTCCCCAGGGGTCAGTACTAGGGCCATTACTGTTCATTATATTTGTAAATAACATTGAAAGTGGCCTAAGCAGTAAAGTTTTGAAATTTGCAGATGATTTGAAGGTCTTTAGGGCAATAACAGGTCAGGATGAGCATATCTCGCTGCAAAAGACTTAGACGAACTTGTGAAGTGGTCAGAAGAATGGCAAATGAAATTTAACTTTGATAAGTGCAAATCATGCATGTAGGTAAGCAGCATATGAAGGCTCCATACTTGATGGGTGGCCAGCGCTATCAGTGACTCAACAGGAGAAGGATTTAGGTGTTATTCTAAACACAAAATTGGGGGCATCAGAACAGACCAAGGAAGCCAGGAAGAAGGCACTGAGAATGCTCGGGGCAATAAATAGGAATGTATCATACAGAAGTGAGGAAGTGATCAGGAAGCTTTACTGTGCATACGTCAGGCCACATTTGGAATACTGCATCCAAGCTTGGTCTCCTAGCTATGAAAAGATTGTTGGCTTTTAGAGAGAGTACAAAGAGGGCTACAAAAATGGTTAATGGCATAAGCAACCTGGCATATGAGGAAAGATTGAAGAAATTGAATATGTTTTCACTTAGATATAGAAGGCTGAGAGGAGATCTCATGAGGTCTTTAAATTTGTCAATGGTCTGGAGAGGGGATACCTTGGGGAAATGTTTGAATTTAACAGAAATGATGCAATTAGAGGTCATAAATTCAAAATTAAAATTAACCACAGCAGAACAAGGTTAAGGCAAACTTTCTTCACCAACAGGGTAGTGGAACACTGGAACCAGCTGCCAGAAAACATCGTCAGTAGCAGAACATTGAACATCTTTAAAAACAGCATAGACAATCATTATAAGAATAGAGGGCTTGCTTTTCAGTATTACAGGGAGGGCTGATTGGCAGATTTGGTGGGCAACTGGTTCAGTGTACAGAGTGCAACCAAGAAGGGCCCTTGTGGCTCAGAGTTGCACTGATCTTTTATGTCTACTGAAATACTAAGTAGAATTAGCTTGAGAACATCAGCAAATAATTATATCCTTCCTAATTTACATCAAAACTGCACTTGGCTCTACTGTTATCTGGCAGCTGATGCAACTGCAGGATGACAAATTCATGCTATGGTTAAATTTAATACGGATGCAGAAATAAGCCAGCCTTCTGAGAAACAGTGGATAGAATGACACCAAAAGTATGCTTCATCAAGAGCAACCAAGTTTATGCATCTAAACCTGATGCTTCCAAAATGATCAGACCCCGTAAATAGTACATTTGTGGATAAGTGATAAAATCTAAAATGTTTGTAAAGTTGATGATAAAAGGATATAAAGCAACTAAACATGAGAGCAAATTCTTACCATAAAACTGCCTTATATGGCAATCTAAACAATAATTTCACCATCTACATCTGGTGACCACACACTACATGCTTGCAGATTGAGATTTGTGGAAGCCAAAGAACCTTGTAGCACTTCTTGTTGAATGGTCAACAGTTAGTTCAATTTTAGCCAGCCTTTTAAACACCCTAACACACCTAACTTCAATTTTAGCCTACCTATATATCTCTATGATGACTTTGTTAAGATGTTAAGATAATAGCACTTTTTTAACCAAAAGGTTTTATGATTTTTATATTTACAATTATTTTGCGCTAAAAACCAAACCTTTTCGTTATTCTTCTAACATGATCTTAACTGAAGTTGTCATGACATGAAATTTGGCCAATTGGATCTGTTTTTGTCTGTCTGATTGTAAATAATGTGATGTAGGTATAGGTACCTGGGTAGGTAGGTACTGCCTGCCTATCTTCCTAGTCAACGAACCACTGACCTTCCTGGGGAATAAGCAGGTATGTTGCCTAGCACAAAATTGCGTAGGTTGGTTCTCCCGTCTGTTTCAGACGTTGATGTGTTATTCCAAGTACTTCCCAGTCTGCACCTTCAAAAGTAAATATATAGATTACTTTGCAAACAGCTGTGCAAGGAGTCTGCGAAATACGCCTTCCCACGTAATATAGACATGCCGTCCACGCGGATGCTGACGAAATAGATAATGATATTCTTCTTTTAACTAATGTCTTTCCTGCGCAAGTTCTGTGTTCGTCGGTGAAGGTATAACTCTGCTAATTTATTCTCCACTGATATATGTCTTTTTTTGTATTCCGCCAATGATTATTTGCAGTGTATTGGTTTTGTTACAGCATTTCCATACACGGGTGGATATTCCAGAGTGACTAGCAGCAAGAATTACCCCCTCACAGGTGGTGGAATGCCGAAGGGGGAGGGGAAGTTCTCCCCTCTTGAGAGGTGAGGCCACCAAGAATCGTGCCGGGGTTCGGAAAAATGTCTCCGTGCCCCGTAAAGAAAGCCCGATGGGGCCCATAATATCGCACCAGCCCCTTAAAGTCACATTGCGGGTCGCAAAAAGTCGCGTCGGGCGTCGCACAGTAAAATGGCACTGGGGCCCCAAACTCAGGCTGGGGCCCCTACAAGTGATTGCGGGCCCAAAGAAAATGGGGCCTGCCACGAAGGTATTGCTGAGCGTCCAAAAAGTCGCCCCGACCCCTGAAAATAACGTTGGTCCCCATAAAGTCTGTCCGAACGACGCCCAAAATTTCGCGGGAGGCCCAAAGAAGGCATGCTGGAGTCATTCAACATCACGAGTGGGCCAAACACAGGTCGGGGTCCTGAAGACTACGTTGGGGTCTAAATGATGGAGTCCGAGACCATGGAAATCGTACCGGGGCCAACGAAAATCGCGTTAGGGCCTCAAAAGCTCGCACATGGCCCCCAGAAAATCAGGCTGTGGCCCATAAAAAGGTCGTACCGGAGTTCTTGAAAATCACCATGAGGCCTCAAAAGGTTGGGCCGGCGCCTCGGAAGATCGGCTTGAGCCTGGCTGCAGCCAAAAGTCGCGCCCGGACCCATCCTGAAAACCACGCTAGATGCTCGACAGGTTGCACGCGTGCACCAAAGGTATCAGCGGGAGCCACAAAATAGAAGCCGAGGCAAATGAAAAAGAACAATCAAGGTACGGAAATATCTCCAACAGTCGCACCGAAAGCCGAGAAAACGTGTTGGAACCACAAAATCGTGTCGAGTCCGCAATAACTTGCGCGAGGAATCCGCACAAATGACCCAAATATCGCACTAATAGCCACAAGAAAAAAACGCTTCGCATCCCTTGCCACCCAAATACCGAGTTCGCGATTCAAATTCTCCTTGGTAGTCCCAAAAACTCGAGTATGTGCATGAAAAACTCCTGTCGTGGCTCTGAACAACTGCCGAAGAGGACCCCAAATAAGCAGTGTTGCCCAAAAAAAAGGCGTCGGATTCCGACAAAAATAAAGCTGGAGCCATTTAATATTAGGATAGTTTCCGAAACATAAATATCCGAGTGAGAAAAATCGTTCCGGAGTCACAAAAATAGCACTAGTTGTTTTCAAAATTGCATACAACCCCGGAAAAGTGAACTGAAGCTGCTCATATCGCAGAGGTGCACGAAAATATCGCCCCGAAGGTCCATAAATCATGACAGGTTTCGGAATTGGAAAAAAGAATTCAGAAGAGCGAAAAATTGCATCAAGCGCAGAAAACTGCCGTCAACCACCGCTCCCCCCCCCCCCCCTAAAATCAACGGAAAGGGTCCTTCGGGTAGGGTCCTGGCGGGCCTGAAAGTCCAGCCGGGACCCCCAGAGATCGTACCGGAGCCCCCAAGTGGTGCTAGAGTCCCACAGGTGTGTGTCAGGAGCCCCAAATAAATACCGGGACCCTAAGAGAACAACGGGCTGCTGGAAATGCACCCGTTCCTCCAAACAGCACCGAGTCTCGCAAAAAGCAGGAGTGTCTTAAAACATGCGATGCAGACCAAAATGAACACACCGGGATCTCTTCTTTTTTTTAAACACCGGATGCCTTCAAAGCACACATGAGGGCCACAAAAACAGGTTGCAGCCGGCAACAAGACATAAAGATATAATAAATTAGCGCAACTATGAGCCACAAGGGCCCTTCTTGGTTGCACTCTGTACACTCAACCAGTTGCCCACGAAATCTGTCAATCAGCCCTCCCTGTAATATTTAAAAGCAAGCCCTCTATTCTTATAATGATTGTCTATGCTGTTTTTAAAGATATTCAATGTGCTGCTGCTGACAATGGTTTCTGGCAGCTGGTTCCAGTGTTCTTCTACCCTGTTGGTGAAGAAAGTCTGTCTTAAACTTGTTCTGCTGTGGTTAACTTTAATTTTGAATTGATAACGTCTAATTTCATCATTTCTGTTAAATTCAAACATTTTCCCAAGATATCCCCTCTCCAGAGCATGGACAAATTTAAAGACCTCGATGAGACCGTCCAAATATACAGCTCAATTTTGTCCTAATTTACAGGAGAGGTCCGTGGCACCCAAATGAGGTAAGGCGGAATAATGCCCATTGTACCCCCCGCCCCTCCCCTCCCAAGTATACAATTTCATCGGATTTCCCCACATTATTTCTGTGGTTCCGAAAATTCAGAGCTCCTCAGGGGGTGCTCTGGCCGAAACATGTATATATATATATATATTATCTCAGTGATTTGAGAATGTTTCCCTCTTCTGAAATTGGCGGCAACCAAACGGCTAGATCTGATGGTGACTACAATGCACCAGTATTTTATATGTTATTCCACATTTATGCACTTGGGAACACTGAACCATAACGATTGGAACCGCAACCATTCCGTGCGGTGTGCATGGCCCGCCGTGCGAGCCTCAGTCCTGAGGATGCCTGTTACTCTGGCACAGGTGACGCTGCTCAACTTCATGATCACGCCGCTGGGTCTGGAGGACCAGCTGCTGGGCATCGTGGCCGCCAAGGAGAAGCCCGACCTGGAGGAGAAGAAGAACCAGCTGATCCTGGAGGGCGCCAACAACCAGCGCCTGCTGAAGGAGATCGAGGACCAGATCCTCGAGGTGCTCAGCACGTCCAAGGGCAACATTCTCGAGGACGAGACGGCCATCCAGATCCTGTCGTCGTCCAAGGTAGGCGCGGTGCCGGCTAGCGGTGGAACCAGGCGCAGATCGTGACGTGAGTTGTCTTTCAGGAGCGTTCGCTGTCGCCCGCTGTGACTTGAGACCCGACCTGGATGCCCAAATTCGTCGTTTCAGTGACAGTTTTCCGTCCCGCGATTCACAATCCATGACGTTGTAAACATTGGCGTAGGTAGCATTATGTAGCTTTGTCACGGTGCAGCAAGTAGATGCATTGTGTGTCACCGTAAGTCGCTACTGCCGCATCTGGTGGATACTCGGTGTGTGCAGGCCTTCGCATTCCCCCTTGCGATGTCGGCAATTGGTTATTGGTGTCAGCAAGTGGCTGAGAAGTATACTGTCTTCGGGACGCTGACCTTTGATGCGACGGTTTGCAGTTTAGTTATTAGTGTCAACATGTGACTGAGAAGTATTCGTTTCCGAGACCTTCACCTTTGAGACGGCGGTGTGCAGTCTGGTGATTGGTGTCAGCATGTGACTCATAATTGTGCCTTCTCCGTGACCTTGGCCTTTGACATGTCGACTTGCTGTTTGGATGTGTCGTTGGATAATTCGACTGTTGACTCGCAATGGGGACACATTATCACCGTACTCACGACATGATGGAATGTGCTAACTTTGGACAGGTACGTCATGTGTTGGGATGTCGGGGGATAGGTGTAGGATAGCGGTGAGCTGAGCAACATCCAGATACATATGCATATATATATATATATATATATATATATATATATATATATATATATATATATATATATATATATATATGTATCTATATGTATCTATCTATATATATATATAGATAGATACATTTTATTAAATAATCTGATCCGAATTTTTGCTGGGGTGGCTTGAGGAACCAGGGTTCTATTGCTAACCAGAGCTTGTTGCGTAAACCCTGGCCCCACCACCCGATCCATGAACTCCAGCTCAACGGCAGAATTTAGACCGAAAGTTTAACGTGCCGCCAATGCACCGACACGGCTGCCCGGTAGCTGGTCCCCGGCCTTATCGGGCCAGCTGCCAACTGACACTCCTGGCCGGGGGCTAAATGCGAGCGCGAGAAGCGACTCGAACCCTGTGTTGCCAGTACAGGGAGACCAGTGCAGGCCAGCGCTCTAACCAGCCGAGCTACCGGGGCGGCATATATATATGCATATACATAGATATATGCATACATATATATATATATATATATATATATATATGTATATATATATATATATATATATATATATATATATATATATATATATATATATATATATATATATGCATATATCTATGTATATATATATATATATATATATATATATATATATATATATATATATATATATATATATATATATATATATATATATGTATATATATATATCCGTTATTTCATTTGGATGGCCTTAAGATGTTTCAACCTCGGTTTGCAACACGATTATCAATTCTGAAGTATAGCACATGCTAGATTAAAAGTTCAAGAATATAACCGTGCTCATTGGGACATTAATAAGAGTAAAATAAGTAACTGAAATGTATTCGGCGATCTACTCAGGCTTTTAAGACACCGACTGCTCTGGACAGCTTAATGACGATCACTGCACTTAAGTGCACGCGCATACCACACCCTCCTTTGCCACTAACTCGAAACTAATGACGTCAACAACTCGTTCAGAAACGCAAGCGTGTATGAATACTCAGAATTCGATTCTGGTACTGATCGCCGCAGGCTCTCGAATAGCACTGCTCTCTTATCGGCGCCACTGGCGCCGTCACAGGCGCGAGTGAAGTTCGTGTGGAATCCCAGCACGAGTTCGAGTTTGAAATGGGGAGCCGCAGCACGAGTTCTGTCAGCACGCGTACAGCGCTAACGGCCGCTGTGCGTTCTAGGATCACCTGGCAATCGGCAGCGATCTGCTAGACATCCTGCCCTGCTGCTCTTGTCTGATGCTAGTGCATGGTGTCTAGTCAGTGGTTCTCCAGGCGAAGCCAGGCTGCTCGGTGGGCTGGCTGGATGCACTAGTTTGAAAGGCCAAGAACGTGCTTTAGGTGCACGGCAGTGTACTTTTGTTTGCGTTACCGAAAGTATACAGCTTGTGACATGCCCTAGGAAAGCAAGAATGAACATTCAGTTGCGCGTTGTGGTAAACAACAGTCGCTCGTTCATGGCTGTATGTGTGCCACAAGTCGGTATAATTGTGCAGTAAACAGACGTTCAAAAATCTGAAAGATCTTAAATGATGGTCATTGTAATGCATTATGATGAATGACCACGGTTATAACCGAAGCGCCGTGTTGGTCACGGCGTGCACATTGCACAGACGAATGATATGCACGCAATTGGCCTATGCCATAATTGTCCACAATACCCGCGACAAGAGCGTGGATTATCGTACCCTCCCATGGCCGATTTGTCATGGACAGCGCCACGTGGCAGTCACGGGCGGGACACGTGGTGGCACGTGCCTCTGACGCGGCGGCACGTGATGCCGCACGTGTGTGCCGCAGGTGCTCTCGGAGGAGATATCGGCCAAGCAGGCGGTGGCCGCCGCCACCGAGAAGGATATCGACGAGGCTCGCGTCGGCTACCGTCCCGTGGCCGTCCACTCGAGCACCCTGTTCTTCTGCATCTCGGAGCTGGCCAACATCGACCCCATGTACCAGTACTCGCTCACCTGGTACATCAACCTCTACCTCCAGGTGGGTGGAGGCGGACGTCTCTGCGTAGGCACTTGTTTTGTTTTGCTGTGAACGGTAGACTCGGCAAAGTCAGTGGGAGGGTGCTCGTGGGCTGGTGCTGATATGTTGTCTCGGTTTATTTATATGTCTGCGTGGATTAAAGGTGTTAAAAGATAGTATCGGAGGTACAGCCATAATTTTTCAAAGGGTAAGCAACACAAAATATGAAGCCAAGGCCGCTTCCGACGCACTTCGCGTGGCCAAGAAATTATCGTTTTGCGTGATGAAGAGTGCTAAATATCCTGTTTGACCTAGTATGTTTGGTTGCTACGAAGGCCGAGGTCCCGAGCCGGCCCTGGCTGCACTTCGGAATATCCTCACCGTTGACACTTAGTTCAGCGCTCAAACAGCGGTCCGGAACCGGCGATGATATTTGGGCGTCAGAATAGTCCTCTCCGCTGGACAATCACAAATTGACATTTAAGCTTCACAGTCGAGTCTCCATGTTGACATCTCTCGAAAATATGTATCTTAGCATGATTGTTGTTGGGTCACAATATTGGCATTGTCATCGCCGTGCCCCCGGATTGGCATCACTACTCTAGGAGTCGCACTGCTGTTCGTGTGGCATGCATGCCCAGTTGCATTGCCTTGGTACTGTTCGCTCTCACAGTCTCACTCCCTCTCTCTGTTTGCCCTCTGTAGTCGATCGCCACCAGTCCAAAGTCTCCGGATCTGAAGCGACGCATACTGTCTCTCAACGACTTCTTCACACGCAGCATCTATCGCAACGTCTGTCGGTCACTGTTCGAAAAGGACAAACTGCTCTTCTCCTGTCTGCTCTGCGTGGGCATCATGAAAGGCAAGGTAGGCATGAAGGGCAAGGTGTGTGTCATGAGGGGCAAGGTAGGCATGAAGGGCAAGGTGTGTGTCATGAGGGGCAGGGTAGGCATCATGAAGGGCAAGGCAGGCATCGTGAAGGCCAGGGCAGATGTCATGAAGGAGAGCTAGGCGCCATTAAGGAAAAGTTGGAGGAATGAATGGGAAGACGGGAAGCATGAAGGGAAAGGCGTGTGCCGTGAAGGTGGAAGTGAAGAATAGCTGCGATGCTAGCTCGAGCTACGCGATGGCGCAGGTACGATGAAGGCCACTGTAGGCGTCGTGAAGAGGTATGAGTGCGTTCTGAAGTGCGGTGCAGCTGGGTCCGGTCGTTATGTAGTGGTGAAACTAGGTTGGGATGTTATGAAGTGGTATAGAAGGGTTTGGGCGTTATGACATGGTTAACTGGGTAGGGGCGTTATGAAGTCGTATGGCTAGGTTGGAGCGTTATGAAACGGTGTAACTTGGTTGAAAGTTATTAAGTGGTGTAGCTGGGTTCGGGCGTTATGAAATAGTGTAACTGTGTTGGGGCGTTATGAAATGGTGTTACTCGGTTCGGGCGTTATGAAATCGGTTTGAGGGTGGAGCTTGATGCTCGTGTTTAAATGTACCTCTTTATTTTTTACAATTTGCTGTAGACTAACTGAAAATATTGACATGTCATCGCCTTGTGCTGGGTTGTATATGTTCGTGTGGTTATTAGCAGACTTTTGGGTTGTTTAATTATTCATGGTCGGCTCCGACCATTCCGAGGGAAAACATAATACTACTAGAGCGAGAAGTGTGCACAGCGAAAGAGACGATAGGATAGGGAATGAGAAGCAAAGTAGATGCTGTTTTCGATTGTTCCTAAATGCTGTATTCGATTGTTCATATGCACTGGACTAAGCCATCATGAACAGATATAGTAATCGTATGTGATTATATATAGCCGTACCTATCTGGAAGCGTTGGCACTTGAGATAAAAGTTGGTACGGTACTCTTTTGATTTGTGAAGCAATTACAAATATGTGCTAGGTTGTTGGGTATGGGAATGATCTCAAATTCAGTTGGAGCCGGGGAGTCGTCCAAAGGTCATCTGGAATTCACCTTTTCCATACAGCGCTCAATGCCATAGTCAAGACAGATTCCTCTGCCATCTGCCCGGCTCAAGTTCCAGTGCATTATATGTTCTACGAAAACACCACATACTTTCAAACTTCTTGTCCGATCACCGTATTGCTTGCTTACGTTTAGACGGGCTTTTGCAGCGTACTTCCACCAAGATATGGATTGTGCAGCCGGTATTTGTGTTTCCCCGTGTGACCGCCGGGGTGTGTAGCCGGTATTTGTGTTTCCCCGTGTGACCGCCGGGGTGTGTAGCTGGTAATTGTTTCCCTGCGTGTCCTCCAAGTTTTGTACCCGGTGACTGTTTCCCCGTGTGTCCGCCGGGGTGTGTAGCCGAAAACTGTTTTGTAGGAATGTTATATAAAAATGTATCCTTTCGGCCCCGCTTATCATTTGGATACGCAAATCCTGCCCTCATCGCTGTTCTGTGCTTGTAGAGTCGCAATAGAAATTCACAGTAACGCAGACCTTTCCACCGTGGGGGATCGCAACCCGACGGTCCATATACTTAACACTGCCAGGGAAGAGGAACTCCCCCACAGTTTTTTCGTGTGTCCGCCAGGGCGAGCTGGACGAGGAGCAGTGGCGCTTCTTCATGACGGGCGGCATTGCCCTGGATAACCCGCACCCGAACCCAGCACCCGACTGGCTGACGGAGAAGGCGTGGTCGGAGATGGTGCGGCTGTCTGCCTTGGACGGGTCAGTAGTGGAACAGAGATTGTCTACCCTGGACCACCAGTGGTACGACGGAGATAGTCTGCCTTGGATCGTCAATAGTACGACGGTCTGCCATGGAACACCAGTGGTACGACGGAGATGGTCTGCCTTGGATCGTCAATAGTACGACGGTCTGCCATGGAACACCAGTGGTACGACGGAGATGGTCTGCATTGGATCATCAGTAGTACGACGGTCTGCCATGGAACACCAGTGGTACGACGGAGATGGTCTGCATTGGATCGTCAATAGTACGACGGAAAGGTCTGCCATGGAACACCAGTGGTACGACGGAGATGGTCTGCATTGTAGACGGTCTGCCATGGAACACCAGTGGTACGACATGGATAATGGTCTGCGCTGCCATGGACCACCAGTGGTACGACGGAGATGGTCTGCATTGGACCCTCAATAGTACGACGGAAATGGTCTGCCATGGAACACCAGTGGTACGACGGAGATAGTCTGCCTTGGATCGTCAATAGTACGACGGTCTGCCATGGAACACCAGTGGTACGACGGAGATGGTCTGCATTGGATCATCAGTAGTACGACGGAAATGGTCTGCCTTGGACCACCAGTGGTACGACGGAGATGGTCTGCCTTGGATCATCAGTAGTACGACGGAAATGGTCTGCCTTGGACCACCAGTGGTACGACGGAGATGGTCTGCATTGGACCCTCAATAGTACGATGGGGATGATCTGTCCTGGACAATCAACAGTACGATAGAGATGACCTGCATTGTTCTAAGTTACCTCAGGATATTATAGGTCAAGATATCTTCAGTATTGTTTGAAATCACATGACTTGAGATGATCTGACCTGGACAATCAATAGTACGGTAGCGATGACCTGCCTTGTACTAAGTTATCCCAGGGTATTATAGGTCAAGATATCTTCGGTACTGTTTGAAATAACATGACCTGACACAACCCGAACTATCTCTGATCAAAATTGTGCAAGCCCTTCCCTGATGTGTCATGTACCCATTGCTTTATGAGCTGCGTGTGTAGTGCTGGCTTGACTGAGCCATCATTCAGAAACCCTATCGCAGTGTGTCTCCGGCCCTAACTCTGGCCTGGCGTTACCCTTTTGGTGGAGGACCTCTTGCAACCTCTTCTGCACATCTCCCGCTTCGTCTTTCTGTGACCTGATCTGTCCGACCCGGCTTCGCCAGGCCGTGTTGTCTGACCTGATCTGTCCGGCCCAGCTTCACCAGGCCGTGTCGTCTGACCTGATCTGTCCGACCCAGCTTCACCAGGCCATGCTGTCTGACCTGATCTGTCCGAATCAGCTTCATCAGGCCGTGTCGCCTGACCTGATCTGTCCGACCCAGGTTCACCAGGCCGTGCCTTCTGACCCGACGTGACCCGACCCGCCGCCAGGTTCGAAGAGCTGTTCCACGACGTGTCCACGACGCCGGCGCCGTGGAAGGCCATCTACGACTCGTCGGCGCCGCAGGAGGCCACCTACCCGGGCGTCTGGGAGCAGAAGAGCAGTCTGCCGCGCATGCTCCTGCTGCGCTGCCTCAGACCGGACAAGCTGATCCCGGCCGTGCAGGTCGGTGCGCGCGTGCCCTTCTCGGCCGCCTGGCCCCGCCGGGTCAGTGGCAAGTTTGCTGCGGAGGTGGTGTGGCTCTTCGTTCATTTGTCCACTTCTCGTGCTATGCTTCACACTTCACGTGGTGTAGATATAGTCTCGGTACGCAATGTTGGCAGCATTCTCATCTCATGGTCTCGCGGTGGCGAGAGGTGGTAGAGGTGTCTCCGGTCATTCACCTCAGCCAGCACGTCGTATTGTCTACGTGATTTTACTCGCATGTGCGTTGCGTGTTCTAGTTGGTGAACGTTATGGACCATGGGGAAACGTGACACTGGATAACTGATGGGGGTGGGATTAATCGCGTCATACAGACCGTTCATTTCTTGATTATTCAGGGCCATCTTGAGCATTCCGGTTTGTAGTTTATGTTACCGTACGTCATCCGCGTTGATAACAGCCGATATCACCAACACGGCGGCAGGCTGCCAAAAATTCCCCCCCCCCCACACACACACACACACACACACACAATATGCTTTGCTGAGGTTGCAGGGTAGCCGACGTATTGCGCAACGGCAGGTTCCATATATAGCGGCCACCATGCAATGAACTGCAAACGCAAGGAAGGAGATACCAGCAGGGGCTACAATCCCATCTGTCAGTTCAGGCTGCTATCATTTAGCAGGCATGTGATGCCACGTGCCTGCAGCAAGCAGGCCCGTGGTATAAGCAGGATGGAACCGAACCACTGTAGTGAAGTTGGGCTCCAGTCTGGGGCCCTGCGGCTTCTTGTGGCGTTGTGATAGTCTGAGGTAAACTCATGCGATCGGCTGTTGCTTGACACAGAAGAGATGCTGCGAGCTTGTTCATGCAAGCATGATTCCAAAAAGCCTTTGCCACTGCGTTACGGTACAAAGTCATCATGACAAAATGTTCTTGGTGTAGTCCCCCAGGGGTCAGTACTGGGGCCACTACTGTTCATTATATTTGTAAATGACGTTGGAAGTGACCTAAGCAGTAAGGTTTTGAAAATTTCCGATGATTTGAAGGTCTTTATGGCAATAACAGGTCACAATGAGCATATATCGCTGCAGAAAGATTTAGACGAACATGTGAACTGGTCCGAAGAATGGCAAATGAAATTTAGTTTCGATAAGTGCAAAATCATGGATGTAGGTAGGCAGCACATGAAGGCTCCATATTTGATGGGTGACCAAGTACTATCGGTTACTCAAAAGGGGACGGATTTAGGTGTTATTCTAAACACAAAATTGGGAGCATCAGAACAGACCAAAGAAGCCAGGGAGAAGGCACTTAGAGTGATTGGGGCAATAAAAAGGAATGTATCATGCACAAGTGAGGAAGTCATCAGGAAGCTATACTGTAGCTTCCTGATGACACATTCGTCAGGCCACATTTGGAATACTTCATCCAAGCTACGAAAAAGATTTTTGGCTTTTAAAGAGAGTGCAAAAGTGGGCTACAAAATGGTGAATGGTATAAGCAACCTGGCATATGAAGAAAAAGTGAAGAAATTGAATATGTTTTCACTTAGATATAGAAGGCTGAGAGATCTCATCGACGTCTATAAATTTGTCCAAGGTCTTCAGAAGTAATATCTCAGGGAAATGTTTGGATTGAACAGAAATGATGCAATTGGAGGTCATCAATTCAAAATTAAAGTGAACCACAGCAGAACAAGGTTAAGTCTGTCTTTCTTCACCAACAGGGTAATGGAACACTGGAGCCAGCTACCAGAAACCATTGTCAGTAGCAGCAGATTGAACATCTTTAAGAACAGCATGTACAATCATTATAAGAATAGAGGGCTTGCTTTTCAGTATTCTAGGGAGGGCTGATCGACGGATTTGGTGGGCAACTGGTTCAGTGTCCAGAGTGCAACCAAGAATGGGCCTTGTGGCTCATAGTTGCACTGATCTTTTATGTCTATGTTGTGTTGTTGGAGTTTCGAGGGGCAACTGGAGGCGGCCGGGTACGCGAAATCGTTTTCCCGGCCGTCGGAGGAGCGCCCCAGTTCCGGTGCGTCCCGCCTTCTGACTGGTGCACTCGGTCGGCAGAAATTCATCGTGGACAACCTGGGGGCGTACTACATTGACCCGCCGACGTTCGACCTGCCCGGCTCGTACGGCGACTCGTCGTCTGTGACTCCGCTCATATTCGTGCTCAGTCCCGGCGCCGACCCGATGGCCACGCTGCTCAAGTTCGCCGACGACGAAGGTCAAGGAGGTCGTGTGGCGACCATCAGTCTGGGTCAGGGACAGGTGAGTGGGCTGGGGAGGTCGTGTGCGGACCATCAGTCTGGGTCAGGGACAGGTGGGTGGGCTGGGGAGATCGTGTGCGGACCATCAGTCTGGGTCAGGGACAGGTGGGTGGGCTGGGGAGATCGTGTGCGGACCATCAGTCTGGGTCAGGGACAGGTGGGTGGGATGGGGAGGTCGTGTGCGGACCATTAGTCTGGGTCAGGGACAGGTGAGTGGGCTGGGGAGGTCATGTGCGGACCATCAGTCTGGGTCAGGGACAGGTGGGTGGGCCGGGGAGGTCTGTGTGGACCATCAGCCTGGGTCATGGATACGTGAGTGGAACAGGGAGGTCATGTGCGGACCATCAGTCTGGGTCATGGACAGGTGAGTGGGCTGGGGAGATCGTGTGCGGACCATCAGTCTGGGTCAGGGACAGGTGGGTGGGATGGGGAGGTCGTGTGCGGACCATCAGTCTGGGTCAGGGAAGAGGGGTGGGCCGGGGAGGTCGTGTGCGGACCATTAGTCTGGGTCAGGGACAGGTGGGTGGGCTGGGGAGGTCGTGTGCGGACCATCAGTCTGGGTCAGGGACAGGTGGGTGGGCTGGGGAGATCGTGTGCGGACCATCAGTCTGGGTCAGGGACAGGTGGGTGGGCTGGGGAGGTCATGTGCGGACCATCAGTCTGGGTCAGGGACAGGTGAGTGGGCTGGGGAGATCGTGTGCGGACCATCAGTCTGGGTCAGGGACAGGTGGGTGGGAGGTCGTGTGGGATCTGGGTCAGGGACAGGTGGGTGTGTGTGGACCATCAGTCTGGGTCAGGGACAGGTGAGTGGGCTGGGGAGGTCGTGTGCGGACCATCAGTCTGGGTCAGGGACAGGTGGGTGGGCTGGGGAGGTCGTGTGCGGACCATCAGTCTGGGTCAGGGACAGGTGGGTGGGCTGGGGAGGTCGTGTGTGGACCATCAGTCTGGGTCAGGGACAGGTGGGTGGGCTGGGGAGGTCGTGTGCGGACCATCAGTCTGGGTCAGGGACAGGTGGGTGGGCTGGGGAGGTCGTGTGCGGACCATCAGTATGGGTCAGGGACAGGTGAGGTGGCTGGGGAGATCGTGTGCGGACAATCAGTCTGGGTCAGGGACAGGTGGGTGGGCTGGGGAGATCGTGTGCGGACCATCAGTCTGGGTCAGGGACAGGTGGGTGGGCTGGGGAGATCGTGTGCGGACCATCAGTCTGGGTCAGGGACAGGTGGGTGGGCTGGGGAGGTCGTGTGCGGACCATCAGTCTGGGTCAGGGACAGGGTGGGTGGGCTGGGGAGGTCGTGTGCGGACCAATCAGTCTGGGTCAGGGACAGGTGGGTGGGCTGGGGAGATCGTGTGCGGACCATCAGTCTGGGTCAGGGACAGGTGGGTGGGCTGGGGAGATCGTGTGCGGACCATCAGTCTGGGCCAGGGACAGGTGAGTGGGCTGGGGAGGTCGTGTGCGGACCATCAGTCTGGGTCAGGGACAGGTGGGTGGGCTGGGGAGATCGTGTGCGGACCATCAGTCTGGGTCAGGGACAGATGGGTGGGCTGGGGAGATCGTGTGCGGACCATCAGTATGGGTCAGGGACAGGTGGGTGGGCTGGGGAGGTCGTGTGCGGACCATCAGTCTGGGTCAGGGACAGGTGGGTGGGCTGGGGAGGTCGTGTGTGGACCATCAGTTTGGATACGTGAATGTGATTGGGAGGTGGACTCACGTGTAGACTATCAGTCTAGGGGTCAGAGATAGGTGAGTTTGAAGAGGATACATGCGGCTCGCCACCCCAGACCATCGATATAAGTATTTGCTTTTTTATTTGTTTTTCTTAGAGTGGTGGGAGGGGGTGGAGAATGGTGTCAAAATAGCCAACCAATTATTTTCAAAGATAGGCAAATGTGTATCGGTAATGCCTATTGACGAGTTACTTTCGATGCGCTTTGTTGATTGTTTGATGATGGCGGCGATGTCAGTGGTGCATATGCTGCCTTTACCAGTCGGCAGTGTTGTTGCCAGGAGCCCACTTTTGTCGCATGCCCTATTAAGCACGTAAATCTTGCAAATAGTATTAATAAAAGAAAAAAATAACGCGTAATGATGTAAGAAATAAATAGGTGATATAAACACAACCGTTGTTATTAGGTATAGGTCTTCCCTCACGTTTCAGAATTGCATGGTACTGATTGTCAGTGGCATAGACAGTTGAGGGTAAAACACATGCTTTTGTTGGTTGATACATTGCTCTCTTCAAAGCTGACCGTGACATATCTGTATCCTTCGTGGGATACCTTTCCCAAATTATTTGCTCACCGCGCTCCAGCGGCACTGAATAATCAATCACAGACGAATGTGGCGATTGGTAACCCGTGTCTCCACCGGAGTTTAATCGCAGCCCAGATGATCGAGACTGCGCTGCTGGAAGGCGGGTGGGTGGTGTTGCAGAACTGCCACCTGGCCACCAACCGGCGAAGTGACAGTTGGCCGTGTCTCCGCCAGGGTCCGATCGCAGCCCAGATGATCGAGACGGCGCTGGTGGAGGGCGGGTGGGTGGTGCTGCAGAACTGCCACCTGGCCACCAGCTGGATGCCCCAGCTTGAGATGATCTGCGAGAACCAGATCGTGCCGGAGAACACTCACCAGCGGTTCCGGCTGTGGCTCACCAGCTACCCCAGCGCCGACTTCCCCGTGTCGGTCCTGCAGAACGGTGAGCGGGCGGGCCGGTGGCGGTGGTCCGATCTCACCTCTATTACCGAGTGTATGGAGTGTATGTGAGTGTACACTACCGAGTGTACTGTCGAGTGTACCGTGATGATGTCAAGATTCAGTTTTGAGTTGACAGAAAAAATGTTTCGGATCCGCCGCGATTTCAACTGGGTGACAGTGAACTCACTGGTCGCGGTGGTTCCACGAGAAGTTGCCAGCTCCAAGGTTTGCGTGTCGATAGACCGAGCACAACAATTTGTAGATACGTGAGGTGAATGTGTTCAGTAGATTTAGCCCATTTCTGATGTGTTCAGTAGATTTAGCTGCTGGCTCGTATGGAGGGAGGTCACCAAATTGGCCAAGTATGGCACCACAGCCGATGTTTTATTGACTGGTTTGGTGGACCAACACCCGTACATTGTATGTGCCATAAGGCTCCCAAACATGTGGTCGCATGCTAAATCCAAAATATATTAGGTTCCCAAATAGACTTTCAGCTGGCAATAAAATCCTCAATCTTAGCGGTGCACCTATGTGATTGAGATTTTGTCTTTTTCATTTAGGTATTGACCTATCATTATGGTTTGCAAACTTCTCATGATTATAATGATCATGGTACGCCACTCCTACCCATTGGAGGTAGTGTTTTAGATTCCTTTCCCGGAATGCGCCAGTGCTGAATTATCTATTTCATGGTGTTGATCACGTTCCATTTGCTAAATGTTGGAACTCCCGCTGACAAAGGCTGAGCTATTTTGAGTTTAGCAAAGCTCAGAGGCTGCGCAATTTGATGTGTCCAAACGTGTGGAGGGATCTGTTGAAAACTCTAGTCATCGGCGTGCCACCTACAGCTTCCGATGCAGCATGGTGCAGGATATATCGCACCCATACGCTGAAAAGATTTGCCCCGGTAGCTCAGTTGGTTAGAGCGCTGGCCTGCACTGGTCTCCCCTGTACTGACAACATAGGGTTCGAGTCGCTTCGCGCGCTCGCATTCAGCCCCCGGCCGGGAGTGTCAGTTGGCAGCTGGCCCGTTAAGGCCGGGGACGAGCTACCGGGCGGCCGTGTCGGTGGATTGGCGGCACGTTAAACTTTCGGTCTAAATTCTGCCATTGAACTGGAGTTCATGGATCGGTTGGTGGGGTCAGTTTCACGCAACAAGCTCTGCTTAGCAATATAACCCTGGCTCCTCAAGCCATCCCAACAACAACTCGGATTAAATTTATTCATTTTTTAAAGAAGAAAAAAAGATGCGAGTCAATTGGCAGATCGATGGGTGCACTAATTTTTTAACGGAAGCCGCGGACGAGTGTGTGCGCCTCGAGTTATGTCCGTTTGGTGTCGCTCCGGGACCGGCTTCTGGCATCACGTCACATCTTGCGTCTGCACTTGCAGGGGTGAAGATGACGAACGAGCCTCCGAAGGGACTGCGTGCCAACCTGCTGCGGTCGTACCTGAACGACCCCATATCCAACCCGAACTTCTACGGCGGCTGCAAGCAGCCCAAGGTGGGTGCGTTAGGTCGGGGTCAGGGAGTGATTCCTGCTGGTCTTCAGAACGCCGCCGCTTTATATTGCGTGCGGGGTGCTAAATGGGCTCACGCAGTCGATGCGCCAAAATCCAAATAATCACTCCATTCAATATATGGTACCTCTGCATGAGTACGTACAGGTATAGCTGTGTCATAGATATCACCAATGTCTGGAAATGTATCCCCAGCCCTGAATTAATCAACAAGGTGTTTAATTTGTTGTTTGAATGACAGTCTCTTCTTCCAGCTCTGGCCACTTCGAGACTGGGATAAAGAAGACAAAGAAAAAAATTGTATATATACCTCCGATAAGACGTTGGATGGTGGATATGAGATAAATAAGTAAATACATATAACAAGCACAGCCTATCTTCCGGCCAGTCCATTTGGTGGTGTTGCAGTTTGTGTGACTGCAATACACAGGGGCTGTCCTCGACAGCTGCGTCATCTGTCGGCAATGTTGCTAACTACAGTTTCCGGGTGTCTCCGCCGGCAGGCGTGGCGCCGGCTGCTGTTCGGGCTGTGCTGCTTCCACGGCCTGATCCAGGAGCGGCGCCAGTTCGGCCCGCTCGGCTGGAACATTCCGTACGAGTTCAACGAGTCCGACCTGAGCATCAGCATCACACAGCTGCAGGTTATTGTTGACCTGGCATAGCCTGACAGTCTGACATTAAGCCTACCCTAACCTATGTAGTGTGTTCAGCACTATTCATCCACGAATTGCCCACTGATGCCGAAGCTCCCTGACGGAACCGCCGTGATGATCGGCCTAGTTCACTGCTGATACAGTAGTTTTCTTCTTTTTTTCATTCTGAAGCTTTCTAATTTTCATCTCGAGTGAAGTGACACCCGTCACTTTGTCTTTTACCTGCGCCGTTGTACTTTTGTTCCCTTCGTTTCTGTGTTCTTTGTGCTTTGGTAGCTCTGGTTAGGGAGGGTGTTTCTGTAGGAGACACCCTACCTAAACCTTGCCTTCAACTGTACGGAAAACAATTTTTGAATCCAGAAAGACCACCGTAGCCTAAGCAATTTTCGGCCCTGACAATTGACCATGAAATCTTTTTGAATGCATGACTATTCAAAGATTGTGTTGGCAACTGCAAGCAAAATTAACTTATGTCTGCTAACCAATATATTTTCCTCAAGACGCAGCACTTAGAGCATGCTCTTCGACTATAAACAGACTATGTAAACGTCAATGCCCTTCTCCGGTGTCCCATTCTGTGTGAATTATTAGCCATTTGAGGGAGGCATTCTGACCCGTACCCAATCACGTGGCAGGTAATCCTGACTGAGTGCGGCCCCATCCCGCCGGCGGTGCTCGAACGCCTAACTCCGACCCTGATCTTGACGCCGATCTTGACCGTGACGTCGACTGCGCGACAGATGTTCCTGAACGAGTACGACCACATCCTCCTGGCTGCGCTCAAACTCCTAACTCCGACCCTGGTCTTGACCCTGGTCTTGACCCTGGTCTTGACCCTGGTCTTGACCCTGGTCTTGACCCTGGTCTTGACCCTGGTCTTGACCCTGGTTTTGACCCTGGTCTTGACCCTGGTATTGACCCTGGTCTTGACCCTGGTCTTGACCCTGGTCTTGACCCTGGTCTTGACCCTGGTCTTGACCCTGGTCTTGACCCTGATCTTGACCCTGGTCTCGACCGTGATCTGGACCCTGACGTTGACTACGCGACAGATGTTCCTGAACGAGTACGACCACATCCTCCTGGCTGCGCTCAAACTCCTAGCTCCGACCCTGGTCTTGACCCTGGTTTTGGCCCCGATCTTGACCCTGGTCTCGACCGTGATCTGGACCCTGACGTTGATTGCGCGATAGTTGTTCCTGAACGAGTACGACCACATCCTCCTGGCTGCGCTCAAACTCCTAACTCCGACCCTGGTCTTGACCCTAGTCTTGACCCTGGTCTCCACCGTGATCTGGACCCTGACGTCGACTGCGCGACAGATGTTCCTGAACGAGTACGACCACATCCCGCTGGCGGCGCTCAAACTCCTAACTCCGACACTGGTCTTGACCCTGGTCTTGACAGTGATCTTGACCCTGGTCTTGACCCTGATATTGACCCTGGTCTTGACCCTGGTCTTGACCCTGGTCTTGACCCTGATCTTGACCCTGGTCTCGACCGTGATCTGGACCCGGACGTTGACTACGCGACAGATGTTCCTGAACGAGTACGACCACATCCTCCTGGCTGCGCTCAAACTCCTAACTCCGATCCTGATCTTGACCCGGGTCTTGACCATGATCTTGACCCTGGTCTCGACCGTTATCTGGACCCTGACGTTGACTGCGCGACAGATGTTCCTGAACGAGTACGACCACATCCCGCTGGCGGCGCTCACCTACCTGACGGGAGAGTGCAACTACGGCGGGCGCGTCACCGACGACAAGGATCGCCGCCTGCTGCTCAGCATGCTGGCGCTCTTCTACAACGACGACATCGTCAACACGGACGGGTACGGGCCCGCTGATGGCGAGGACCTTGTGGCAATGCTGGAGTGTTAGTTATTATGGTTTGGGGCGCATCAACTGCAGTGGTTATGCAATGTCCATAAAGCTGGCGTGTTGCCGACGGCGCTATGGTAGTGGTGAAGTGCTGAGGAAGTGTAGGAGACTCGTGGTGATGGCGAAGTGATGAGGAAATAGAGAATGGCTATGATTATAGTGGAATGTTAGAGAATGGATGCTTTGGTAATGAAGTGAAAATGTATGATACGGATGGATGATGATATGGATGATATGATGATGAAAATAGATGGATGTGCTTTATATAATGGACAAGTGTTGAGGAAATCGAGCGGTACGGCAATAATGGTAGTGTTGAATCAATGAAGCAATATCGTGATAGTGGTCATATACTGTTGGAATTATGCATCGCCGTGGTAACGGTAAAGCTTGTCATATGACATGAAAGAAGACCTTCGAAGCTCTTCGGGCCGTAGTTGGTCAGTTTGTAGTTGGTTTTTACTCCTGCAGTTGGTTAGGTTTTGGTCGGTTCTTCCGGCTCTTGTTGGTCAGGTTTTCGTCGGTTCTGGCTGTAGTTGGTCCGGTTTTGGTCGACTCTTGATATCTGACTGTGCGTTCAAAGGTCTGTATTTCACATCTTTTCTGCTACCAAAAACAATTAGCTCCATTCAGCCGGTGCCTTCAGTCAGCAGGTGCTTCATGATGACGGCACCATCATCACGAAATGCCTGTCGTACTTTGCTGACCCCGGGTGACCCTGACGTCCTCACGTCCCACATCTCCAGGAACCACGCAGTGCCGGTGCCTGACATCGTGTGCTCCGTGCCACAGGTACAAGTTCAGTCCGTCCGGTACGTATTTCGTCCCGGCGGTGGATGAGTACGACGACTACGTGGAGTACCTGCGCTCGCTGCCCTTGCTCGCCCACCCCGAGGTGTTTGGTCTGCACGAGAACGCCGACATCACCAAGGACAACAAGGAGACCAACCTGGTGAGAGCGCGTGTGACACCAGAGCGTGAATATCCGCGGTGTACTTGATACAGATGTGGCTGAGGTGACCGGACTAGAGCTCGGGACACCAGAGCATGGATAGCCAAGCCGCACGTGATACAGAGGTGGTTGAGGCGGCCGGACTGACAGATGTGACTCGGGTGGCCGGACTAGGTTGAAGCGGTCGGTTTTAGCTAGGGCTAGATTATATACGAGAAAACACAAATTATACAAGAATGGGGAAACAGAGGATGACGTACTCTAGTTGCATTGTACTGTGCTGTTTTTACGCCAATGAGATCCGCGGCCATGAGCAGGAAGCAGTCGTAAGAGCGCAGCGCACGATTTGTATACACAAGCTGCCCTCCGACATGGTCTAGCGATGAATGCTATCAACGTGTGTTCCGTCGCATGTTTCTCGCTGCCTGCGTGTGCCAACGTCATAGCTGAAGCTGACCTTTCGAAGTCGCTGGCGTCCAGTCATCCTGTGATTACCTCCGGTCAGTCATTTTGCTAATATTGGTTAACTCTGTTCTCTGAACATGTGACATCACTGACCTTCAGTTTATCCGCCACTGATCCCCATCGCCGGTACCTCCCATTGGTCTAACAGCCTCCACGCGGCCCCGACCTCTGATCCGTGATTATCCACCGGTGAGTTCTTTGACAGTGTGCCTCCCTGATGTCTGACCCGGTGACATCTGCTCTTGCCGTCCGTGTCTGACGCGTGTCGCCGTCGCCAGCTGCTGCTGGGCCTGCTGAAGACGCAGGCGCAAGGGGCGTCAGCCGCCGGCGGCGGCAGCTCGACCGACGCCGTCACCCTGCTGGCAGCCAACCTGCTCGACCGCCTGCAGCCGCAATTCGACCTGGAGCTGGCCGAGCAGAAGTTCCCGCTCAAGTACGAGGAGAGCATGAACACCGTGCTCAAGCAGGTGATGACGCAGGCCGGTTGGTGGAGGTTGGGTAGGAAAGGGTGGTGGGGTGCATGTAGCAGACCAATCGGTGGAGACTGGGCCGGGAAATGTGGTGGGGAGTGTGTGCTGAGGTAGATATAGCAGACCAATCGGTGGGGGGCGGGAAAGGGGGGGGGGGGTGGGGGGGAATAAGACCAGTCGGTGGAGACTGGGCCGGGAAAGGTGGTGGAGGGTGTGTGCTGGGGTAGATATAGCTGGGTATGCTTAAATAGAGTAGAGATGGAAGACACCAATTTTAATACGAATAGTCACTAGCAATATAAAAGAATGTGGAACTGATGTACACACCTCACAGATTAACCCATGAGATCAATTTCAGGAGGTGGTTGATTGATATGAAAGCGATCTTGGGGCTGGCTGGTTCTCGATCCTAGGCAAGCTATCCAGAATTTCGTGTCATTGATGTCATATCTCGTGCCTTGTGCTATAATTGTACAGCTACCGACTACCAGACGATCAGTGGTGTTGCCTCGCGATGGTTGGTGATTTTGTTTTATGCTCCAGGATGAGCTCTGATTAATCCAGACGACCATGAGGGCAGTCTAGAAAGTTCCAGACGAGTGTAGGAATCTGCTGATGAACATGCTGATTTGCCGCGGCCTTAGCCACCGGACAGCGGCATCACCCATGTTGGTGCTGCGGCACTGTCCATGTTGGTGCTGCGGCACTGTCCATGTTGGTGCTGCGGCACTGTCCATGTTGGGGCTGCGGCACTGTTCATGTTGGTGCTGCGGTACTGTCCATGTTGGGGCTGCGGCACTGTCCATGTTGGTGCTGCGGCACTGTCCATGTTGGTGCTGCGGCACTGTCCATGTTGGTGCTGCGGCACTGCCATGTTGGTGCTGCGGCACTGTCCATGTTGGTGCTGCGGCACTGTCCATGTTGGTGCTGCGGCACTGTCCATGTTGGTGCTGCGGCACTGTCCATGTTGGTGCTGCGGCACTGTCCATGTTGGTGCTGCGGCACTGTCCATGTTGGTGCTGCGGCACTGTCCATGTTGGTGCTGCGGCACTGTCCATGTTGGTGCTGCGGCACTGTCCATGTTGGTGCTGCGGCACTGTCCATGTTGGTGCTGCGGCACTGTCCATGTTGGTGCTGCGGCACTGTCCATGTTGGTGCTGCGGCACTGTCCATGTTGGTGCTGCGGCACTGTCCATGTTGGTGCTGCGGCACTGTCCATGTTGGTGCTGCGGCACTGTCCATGTTGGTCCTGCGGCACTGTCCATGTTGGTGCTGCGGCACTGTCCATGTTGGTGCTGCGGCACTGTCCATGTTGGTGCTGCGGCACTGTCCATGTTGGTGCTGCGGCATGTGGGGACTGTCTGTTGGTGTGGGCCTGTCCATGTTGGTGCTGCGGCACGTTGTCCATGTTGGTGCTGCGGCACTGTCCATGTTGGTGCTGCGGCACTGTCCATGTTGGTGCTGCGGCACTGTCCATGTTGGTGCTGCGGCACTGTCCATGTTGGTGCTGCGGCACTGTCCATGTTGGTGCTGCGGCACTGTCCATGTTGGTGCTGCGGCACTGTCCATGTTGGTGCTGCGGTACTGTCCATGTTGGTGCTGCGGCACTGTTCATGTTGGTGCTGCGGCACTGTCCATGTTGGTGACAGTAAGTAAGCCGTCGGTAGTCAACGTCAGCCCGCCAGCCTGATGCTGCGTGGTCGGTGTTTTCAGGAGCTGATCCGGTTCAACCGCCTGACGTCGGTGATCCGCTCGACACTGGTCAACGTGCAGAAGGCCGTCAAAGGTGCGCCGACCGCTCCGAGGGTCACGGCCCCGGGTGGATTTGTCGTGGAGTGGCCGGCCTGGCTCTGGGTATTTGTCGGCTGGGACACTCCGCGATAAGTCGGCCGGTCGTGATGCAAATTGTACACCCTCGTGTGTCCGGTCTCGGTGAAAATTGTTGCCAAGGGTTGTGTTGCGCGAGACAAATGCCTAGCACAATATCGGGCTGGCAGATCAGCGGCTTGGTGTTTATGGCCTTCAGCAATTTTGTGTCACTGCCTTGTAAGGGTATCTACCATTGCCGATTAGTCATCTAAGATGTGTATTGCTGGGTAAGCTAAGCACATCGCTGGACTCGCAAAGATCCGATTCTATTTACGTAATTCTCTTTTAGCTGGCTTAATCTAGTAACGCCGCCGAATGACCAAAGTTGGCTCAACTCGTTCGGAACTCTTCATTTTGAACATATACTTTTTGTGTTTAAATTGACTTGGGTATTTTTACTTCTAACATAATAAACAATCTTGACTGGCTATTTTCCCTTTACATTCGTTTTTGGAATGTGACTCAAACCTGTTTTCAGAATTTTGGCATCACTTCGGCCTATTTAGTCAGATTGCATGGACTTGAGGTTAAAAATATCAAATGAATAGCAAACATGAACAGCTGCTTAATGCGTCTCCTGCAAAGCAGCCCATACTCTGGATCACGTGACTTCTTGTCGCCGGTGGTCATCCCTTGTTCCGGTGCTAGAGTGAATGTTCGAACATCATCTTCTCCGGCACAGTTGTCACAAGCATGCAGCCCCGGTGGTCGGTACTGCAGACGGTGTTGGCAGTAAGATCGTGATAGGTCAGACCCTTATAGTAATACCTTTAAGTGTGGCCATTTTGGAAGAAGACAACCAGAAAGTCATGTTTTGGCCCGAAGTATGTTGTCGATGTATTAGCGTGGAGACTTCTGTCGCAAAAAGTCACGTAAAGTCACGTACGCATGCACTCCATCGTCTTTAGCTCTCGCCCAGGCTTCTGGCAAATTCGCCTTTGCTGTGCCGTGGGCGAAAACCTCTCGAAAGGTCTCCCGCTAACACCCGACCTAGGTGAGCTAGGATAAAATGCAAGGCATCGTCAGAAAGCTTTAATGTGGAATCAGAAGCATGTCATCTATTTGTATTTGTGCCAACTATGAGACCACCGGAAGTTGTAAAAAGGCGGAGGTTTTTACTGCTGTATGCAATCTGAATCGAAGTCCAAAAGGGGTGTCAACTCTACCACTTGCACGTCTCGCCACAGTTGTTTGCTCATCTGACTAAATAACCTGCTGCTGTCTAAGGGACTACACCACGCTCACGTGTGCCTGGTCATGGTTGCTTGCTCCCCGGACTACATGAACCTCTCCTGTCTAAGGGACTACACCACGTTCACGTGTGTCTCGCCACAGTTGTTTGCTCCCCGGACTGCATGATCTACTCCTGTCTGAGGGACTACACCACGTTCACGTGTGTCTGACTATGGTTGCTTGTTCCCCGGACTACATGACCTGCTGCTGTCTGAGGGACTGCGCCACGTTCACGTGTGTCTGACTATGGTTGTTTGCTCTGCTGACTGTCTGTACAACCCGCCCCGGTCTGCACACGTCGCCGGACGTCGGCAGGTCTGGTGGTGATGTCCTCGGAGCTGGAGGAGGTGTTCAACTCGATGACGGTGGGCAAGGTGCCGGAGTTGTGGAGCAGCAAGTCGTACCCGAGCCTGAAGCCGCTGGGCGGCTACTTCTCCGACCTCATCGCCAGGTGAGGGGTCGGAGCGTGAGCCGCTGAGTGGGGAAGGGGCGGGGATAGCCGGCCAGGAACATGCGGTGAACTGGTGGCGGGAAAGGGTGTACGATAGTCTCTTTAATGGTTTGGTTCTCGGGAGATACGTGAGCCATGAAATTATCTCTTTGTGTGTGTTTTGCTCCGGCCAGACATCGCAGAGGAACAGGAGCGGCCGCGAAGTCGATATGATGGGCTGGAGTGGGAGAGTGCTGAACATTTCGTCTTTCGAGAACGGTCCGAACACTGGTCAGAGTGTCAGCTGAGACCGGTTGTCCGCCTTCGTACAGAGTGCCAGCTGAACAGAATATCGACGACTGTAAATATTGCATATTTGTGCGAGCGTAACCATTTACGAAAACCAGGGGGAAATATTTAGTGAAGGTAGGTCTAAATATTTCCCTATTTTGGTGTTCCGTATCCCTGCGCGCGTAAGTGTCGCGACTTGGGTCATGCAGCTCTCCCCATCGCGCTCCTCAAAAAAGAGGAAAAACCAACTGAATCTACCACTGATTGGATTTCGACATTTTCAAGAGTCCACGGCGGGACCAAAATTAGCGAAGTCACAGCCTGCGCCTCGCTTACGTGCATCCAACCTTCGTGACAGTTCTTAATCGACTCCGAATGAACAGCCAACCACGACTGATGGTGGCGGATAACCGTCCAACCGAACAACCAATCGTTCCAGACTCCACATGCTGTAAAAGGCTACATCTCCCCGACCTCAGCAATCCATCCTCGGCTTTCACCCCTGTCTCGCTCACGTATGCCCGCCCACACCGACTGTCCGGGGGCGACTGACTGCTGGGGGCCTGGGGGCCACCAGAGAGGGGTGCAGCTGACGCGGGGGCGGAGAGGCAACGCCCTCGGTGTAGCCGATTGTCAAAGGGTGGCGTCACGTCGGCCACCAGAGAGGGGTGCAGCTGACACGGGGGAGGAGAGGCAACGCCCTCCGTCTAGCCGATCGTCAAAGGGAGGCGTCACGTCGCGAAGGAAGGCGTCGGGAGTCGTCACTTCCGGACGGAACTCCTGCCCCAAACGTGCATCACCGGCATCAGGGTGATGTAGGTGTCGGTGGCAGTCCCGGTCGACCGAGCTCGGGTGGAGTGCGCCGACAGGTCACAGCTTCTCACGGGGTCGGGCGGCGCCGCGGCGGTCCGTCGTGTCCAAGCAGCTCGCCGACAAAGCGCCTGGGATCCACTCAGAGCTCGGATCCCGGGATACATGGGAGCCAAATGCATTGAATGAGGGGGTCTAAAACGAACTCCGTTGCAATTAGCTCAAATCTCATCTCATGCGTCCAGGACCCTAGTCTTATAATAGCACGCATGTATACTGATGCATATATTTGCCAAAATTCCTAAAATTCCCCACCATTTTGACTCGCTGGATGCGCCTTTTATTTTTTTTCAACAGTTCGCAACCTACCTAAGGACAACATCGGCAGCTGCGTACCGTATGTTACATGCCCGTACATTAAAACAATGCACATATTCATCCATTACTTGACTTCAATAGGAGCTGAATTGGTTGAACACGCCTCCCTAATTCCTCCGTAGAGCCTAGCGTGCCTCATTGAATTTCCCTCGGTCTCCCTTTGCTGGCTAGTTGTATGCGCCTCCCTAAGTTCCTCCTTGGTGCTATCTCAGATGATACTAGCGCTTACTCCTTTTGGCACATTGGACAAACAAGTAGGACAAGACTCCAGAAAGTTTCACATCTCCAGGACAGTGACCGATCAATGTTAAACCAATAAAAATCCTCAGGTGGCAGAATCCTCCGCGCACACGAACTAGGATTAAGTACTTTGTTCGTGGCGTGGCTGCGTCTCTCGCTGTATGGTCCCGGTTGTGACGTTGCTGTACGCCTCGCTGTAAGGTTCTGGTTGTGACGTTGCATGTATCGGTGTAAGGTCGCGGTTGTGACGCGGCTGTGTGTGTCGCCGTAAGGTCGCGGTTGTGACGTTGCATGTATCGGCGTAAGGTCCCGGTTGTGACGTGACTGTGTGTGTCGCTGTAAGGTCCCGGTTGTGACGTGACTGTGTGTGTCGCTGTAAGGTCCCGGTTGTGACGTGACTGTGTGTGTCGCTGTAAGGTCCCGGTTGTGACGTGACTGTGTGTGTCGCTGTAAGGTCCCGGTTGTGACGTGACTGTGTGTGTCGCTGTAAGGTCCCGGTTGTGACGTGACTGTGTGTGTCGCTGTAAGGTCCCGGTTGTGACGTGACTGTGTGTGTCGCTGTAAGGTCCCGGTTGTGACGCGGCTGTGTGTGTCGCTGTAAGGTCGCGGTTGTGACGTGACTGTGTGTGTCGCTGTAAGGTCCCGGTTGTGACGTGACTGTGTGTGTCGCTGTAAGGTCCCGGTAGTGACGTGACTGTGTGTGTCGCTGTGATGTCCCGTTTGTGACGTGACTGTGTGTGTCGCTGTAAGGTCGCGGTTGTGACGTTGCATGTATCGGTGTAAGGTCGCGGTTGTGACGTGACTGTGTGTGTCGCTGTAAGGTCGCGGTTGTGACGTGACTGTGTGTGTCGCTGTAAGGTCGCGGTTGTGACGCGGCTGTGTGTGTCGCTGTAAGGTCGCGGTTGTGACGTTGCATGTATCGGTGTAAGGTCCTGGTCGTCGTTGGCCGCCCAACACCTGGCACTGGACTTGCACCGTGCCGGCAGACTGAAGATCCTGCAGGACTGGATAGAGAGCGGCACGCCGTCCGTCTTCTGGCTGTCCGGCTTCTTCTTCATCCACTCCTTCCTCACCGGCATCCTGCAGAATTACGCGCGCAAGCAACACGTCTCCATCGACCAGCTGGGCTTCAGGTGGGCGCCGCACGTGTGACGGCTCGGCTCGGTGGGTATTCGAACTCAGGAAGCACCAGCTACTATGGCCATCCAGCACTATAATTCACCTGATTGCGAGCGATGGCGAAGCCAGAGAGCCAAGGTGAAGCCAGGTAGCGAGGCCAGAGAGCCTAGTCTATCTGTTTTTGTTTAATTCCGATATTCCTGTACTGTCACGACAGGTAAACCCAATTAGCATCACGGAGGCAAATCTCCCCACCACAAAACTACGTTGATTACTCCAGATCCAAATCTGTTAATGTTGCATGCGGAAGTTTTTCAGGGTTATTCATGCTAGTATTGTCTATTTTTGTCCAATTTTCCGACCATGTGAAATAGGCTACATAACTCGTACTTGCAGTGTTTTTCTGCAGCCCTCTCCCGCCCCTTCCGGATGGCCTTTTGGCGACCACGGAAAATGGCGCGCCACTGCGTGACGTAACTGATTGAACATGCTTTGCTCACCAATGGTGTGAGGAATTCGAAGATGCAACATTAGTTCACTGACGCTATAAGAGGGGACAAGCCCGACAATTTTAGCTCAAATTTAGCATTCCGAATGAAGCGCGTATCTCCCACTGTTTTCATAGGCAGCAATTGAAAATAAAGCTTGTCGATTCTCGTGAAAATTATCATTGCATTTGCGTGCGAAGTCACCCAGTTATCCAACGTTTACAAAGATCGGGTATTATTCGGGAGATGTCGTGATGAGCAGCGCGCTGCTTTTTCCGTGTCGCCAGCCTGCCCCGTTTTGGGAATTATCGTGCCAATCCCCTCCTCCTGCACAGGCGAAAATGGCCAGATGCCGTGCGCGGGCAAGGATTATTGTGCTGTCATGGTTAGTGAAAAACCGGGTACGGTCAGTCACTCGGTTCTTACCGTATGTGTCCACCATCAGCGTCTGATAACTATTCTCAGACTCTGAGCGTGATTTCGTAGTTCAGCATCATGATGTCGATTTGATGTTTGCACATCAAATCAACATGATGTGCAAACAGCAGGCAGTCGAACATCATGGCCATCATGGCACGTGCCAATGTCCACGTGGCCGGTCACGTCAAGGTCCGGTGTCAGACACGGGGACCGTTCAGTTCGACGATTTCAACAACAGGTAGCGTTTAGCTGAAGATTGTCGATGGCATACGCTGAGAACCAGCTATCGTTCCTTGTATAGCGCTCCTTTTATTTTTATAACTCGTTTATTTAACTTTACGATCAAAATTGCCTGCAACAAAAAAAAAACACACACACTGTAACTACTCTCATGGGAAGGAATGAATGGCGCAGAAACCCAATTATTCACTCAAGCGACCAGTTTCATTCGGTAGTAGTCGGTATTTTAGTCTCTACTCTACAGCGCTCATTATGCAATTGCTGTTGGGACATTCGGGTTCCATACCCGTGGCCCGGCCAGACTGACCTGCTGCTCTTGTTGTTTATTGTTTATTGGTTGGTTCACGACACACTTTATGCACATTCACGGCTAATGGCGCCTGGCGCCGCCCACACTGTTTCGCCGGTGGGCCGCGGGATTGGGAAATGCCCTGAGTGGCGCTAGAGTCGAACCCGGGACCTTTGGTACCCATAGCCCGACACCTTAACCACTCGGCCATCCCCGACCCTGACCTGCTGCTCTAAGCCGGCGCCTTCTCGCGCGCCATTTGGACGTGTACCCAGTGGTTTTGAATGGCCGAAAACTTCTTCGGCGTGCACGACCTCTGCTGGGCGGAAATCACCTGCCAATGACTCCAGCACGGTGCTGACCTGTCACGTGACCCTGACACCTGTGCCGGGCAGGTATATCGTCACCAAACACGAGACGGATGCCCCCGAGAAGCCGGAGGATGGCGAGCTCATCAAGGTCAGTGGACTGGGCGACTTGCGCGGCGGTACAGCGGCCGTCTGGAGTGCGTTGTTGCACCATTGTAACGGACGCGCTATGAAGTGTGAATCTAGAAGTCCGTTTGGCAATCTGAAGGTCAAGAAAGGATCCAGTGGGGTGAACGTATATCACCGTCCAAGGATCCAGTACGTGTCTTCTTTTCGTGGATCGGAGGTCTGGTACTGGGCACAGATGCCCCCAAAGTTATGAGCTTCGTCAGTGAATCGGCGTGCACCTGACGAACTTTCTATGGTTGGCGTATCGCAATTTATGTCCATTGCGGGTAAGCGCTGGCGCCGCTGGGCATCTTGTGCCGCACTGACCCCGACCGTGTTTCATGTCTAGCCTACTGAGGATTCGTGCGGAATGTGGGTAAGGATCGGAGAGCCTGCAGTTAGCCTCGACCGTTGTGATGGCGTCCCGGCACATCTGAAGAGAATGGAGTGGCAACGTGTGCTGAAACAGAGATTAAGAGATGATTGTGTAGCCAACTACAGATTGACAAAGTTTGTGTCAGTGGTGTTAAGGTCCCTGCGTGAGGCGTCAAGCTAGTTGGATCCTCAATGTGTTAGATTTGTCGACTCTTAATCGTGTCATAGCATCCAGCGAAAATTAATGACATGTCACAAGCGTCTTGACCTCGGGAATTGTACCTCTTTGGAATGTTCCTCCAGGTGCTCTCACGTAGAAAGAGTCAGTTTGCCAGTGTCGTGAGTTGTATAGCATATTCTTGGATGTATCGGCATAATCAGGGTCTATTCTGTAACCATGTCAGGATATGTACCTGTCAGTGGCCACAGTGCTATGTACGGCAGCACGAGTGAGCCGTGTGTGTTCTGGATCGCTTCGGTCTGCTCGGGAGTTCGGGCCATGTCTAGCTTGAGCCTGCTCGATGTTGGCAGCAGTTATATCAGAGGTGTCCGCCGGCATGTGCGGTGTGACCTGGGGTTGACCTAGACCCGCCGACTGTGGCAGGGCCTGTTGGCCGGTGTGACCTGGTGTTGACCTTGACCTGCCGACTGTGGCAGGGCCTGTTGGCCGGTGTGTGCGGTGTGGCATGGTGTTGACCTTGACCTGCCGACTATGACAGGGCCTGTCCGCCGGTGTGACCTGGTGTTGACCTTGACCCGCCGACTGCAACAGAGCCTGTACGCCGGTGTGACCTGGTGTTGACCTTGACCCGTCAACTGCGATAGAGCCTGTCCGCCGGTGTGACCTGGTGTTGACCTTGACCCGTCAACTGTGACAGAGCCTGTCCGGCGGGCGACCTGGTGTTGACCTTGACCCGCCGACTGCAACAGAGCCTGTCCGCCGGTGTGATCTGGTGTTGACCTTGACACGCCGACTGCGCCAGAGTCCGTCCGCCGGTGTCACCTGGTGTTGACCTTGACCCGCCGACTGCGACAGGGCCTGTTCCTGGAGGGAGCGCGCTGGGATCGCCAGTCTGAGGTACTGGCCGAGTCGCTGCCCAAGATTCTGTTCGACACGCTGCCTATCATCTGGCTGCAGCCAGGCCTCAAGGTGGGTGGCAGCTCTGTGACCCGGGTGACAGCGCCGCAGCCAGGCTTCGAGGTGGGTGGCAGCTCTGTGGCCCGGGTGACAGCGCCGCAGCTCGGCTCAGTCGTGGTCGGCCGCTGACTACGCTGCGGATTCACGTCGGCTGTGTTAGTTTTGTCAGGCTTGCTGTCAATTACGCTGTGGTTCGGTCTATGGTGACCATATTGACCTTGATGGTGGGTGTTAACATTGGTCGTGGTATTCCTTGATGGCTGTACTTATGACGTACGGAGTTCGTTGATCCATGTTCGCCTTCTTTGCCGCACTCACTCATGCTCACAACACGTCCCCCACCTAACTGACGTGTACCCGTGTCCGCTGTACAACACCTGACTGACGTGTACTCGTGTCCGCTGTACAACACGTCCCCCACCTGACTGACGTGTACCCTTGTCCGCTGTACAACACGTCCCCCATTGACTGACGTGTACCCGTGTCCGCTGTACAACACGTCCCCCACCCGACTGACGTGTACCCGTGTCCGCTGTACAACACGTCCCCCATTGACTGACGTGTATCCGTGTCCGCTGTACAACACGTCCCCCACCCGACTGACGTGTACCCGTGTCCGCTGTACAACACGTCCCCCACCTGACTGACGTGTACCCGTGTCCGCTGTACAATACGTCCCCCACCCGACTGACGTGTACCCGTGTCCGCTGTACAACACGTCCCCCACCCGACTGACGTGTACCCGTGTCCGCTGTACAACACCTGACTGACGTGTACCCGTGTACGCTGTACAGCACGTCCCCCACCCGACTGACGTGTACCCGTGTCCGCTGTACAACACGTCCCCCACCAGACTGACGTGTACCCGTGTCCGCTGTACAACACGTCCCCCACCCGACTTACGTGTACCCGTGTCCGCTGTACAACACGTCCCCCACCTGACTGACGTGTACCCGTGTACGCTGTACAGCACGTCCCCCATCCGACTGACGTGTACCCGTGTCCGCTGTACAACACGTCCCCCACCCGACTGACGTGTACCCGTGTCCGCTATACAACACGTCCCCCACCTGACTGACGTGTACCCGTGTCCGCTGTACAACACGTCCCCCACCTGACTGACGTGTACCCGTGTCCGCTGTACAACACGTCCCCCACCTGACTGACGTGTAACCATGTCCGCTGTACAACACCCGACTGACGTGTACCCGTGTCCGCTGTACAACACCTGACTGACGTGTACCCGTGTCCGCTGTACAGCACATCCCCCACCCGACTGACGTGTACCCGTGTCCGCTGTACAGCACATCCCCCACCCGACTGACCCGTGTACCCGTGTCCGCTGTACAACACGTCCCCCACCAGACTGACGTGTACCCGTGTCCGCTGTACAACACGTCCCCCACCCGACTGACGTGTACCCGTGTACGCTGTACAACACGTCCCCCACCTGACTGACGTGTACCCGTGTCCGCTGTACAGCACGTCCCCCACCTGACTGACGTGTACCCTTGTACGCTGTACAGCACGTCCCCCACTTGACTGACGTGTAACCGTGTCCGCTGTACAACACCCGACTGACGTGTAACCGTGTCCGCTGTACAACACCCGACTGACGTGTAACCGTGTCCGCTGTACAACACGTCCCCCACCTGACTGACGTGTACCCGTGTCCGCTGTACAACACGTCCCCCACCTGACTGACGTGTAACCATGTCCGCTGTACAACACCCGACTGACGTGTAACCGTGTCCGCTGTACAACACCCGACTGACGTGTAACCGTGTCCGCTGTACAACACCCGACTGACGTGTAACCGTGTCCGCTGTACAACACCCGACTGACGTGTACCCGTGTCCGCTGTACAACACGTCCCTCCACCTGACTGACGTGTACCCGTGTCCGCTGTACAACACCCGACTGACGTGTACCCGTGTCCGCTGTACAACACCCGACTGACGTGTACCCGTGTCCGCTGTACAACACGTCCCTCCACCTGACTGACGTGTACCGCCGGTGACAGGCCGAGTGCAGCACGGACGGCCTGTACCCGTGTCCGCTGTACAACACGTCCCTCCACCTGACTGACGTGTACCGCCGGTGACAGGCCGAGTTCAGCACGGACGGCCTGTACCCGTGTCCGCTGTACAACACGTCGGCGCGCCGCGGCACCCTCTCCACCACCGGCCACAGCACCAACTTCGTCTTCTTCATCACGCTGCCGTCGGCGGCGCCGTCGGCCCACTGGATCAACCGCGGCGTGGCCGCCATCTGCCAGCTGGACGACTAGCTGACGCGGTAGCTGTACGACTAGCTGACGCGGTAGCTGGACGACTAGCTGACGCGGTAGCTGGACTAGCTGACAGGGCAGCTGGACGACTAGCTGACGCGGTAGCTGGACGACTAGCTGACGCGCAACTGGACGACTAGCTGACGCGGTAGCTGGACGACTAGCTGACGCGCAACTGGACGACTAGCTGACGCGGTAGCTGGATGACTAGCTGACGCTGTAGCCGGACGACTAGCTGATGGGCAGCTGGACGCCTTGGGAGCTATTTGGTGATGGTGATGATGGGCAGTTCAGAGTCGGAACTGCAGTGCTAGGCGTTGTGCTGACCAAACGGATTTCTGCGCAACCGGCGTCTCTGCGATTGGCAAACTGGCCACCGTACCGTCGTTATTATTTCGACCGCCTGACCTTCGAAAGTAAGCCGCCGAGCGTACGACCGAACGATGATCAAACCCGACCCGAGTTTCGATCGGACTCCCCAGTTGCCATGTAGGTGTTCAGTGTAACATTGAGCGCGATGTTTACGCCGATTTTCTGACACGTCCCGGGTGCCGACACGCTGTGCCCGGGATAAAATTATCCATACGTCTGTCGGTGTGCACTGTGCACGTCCATTCGCCACAGTCGGTTACGTCACCGGCACGCCAGCTGACTGGCTCACGCGTTGGCAGTCGTGGTGCAGCTGTAGACGGATGAAATTGAGTCTTTCGACACACTGGCCACGAGTGCGTTTTGGCATGTTTTTATTGTGCCGTGCACATTCGCATTATCGCCAAAATGAATGCGTTCGATATGGTGGGTGATAAGCCACACGACTTACGCCGATGAAGAGTGCAATAAGCCAGTGCAAATTGGTCGGTTTTCCTCAAGGTTGCGATCTCGTGCAATATTTACTGTCCGCCGTCATTGAAACCGTGCAATATTGTCGTGCTGTTGTTTTATGTGCGTTGTTGCCAGTCAGTGTGCCTGATCCGTTTGATAAGTCCGTGTAGCCAATAAATCGTCCATCGCACAGTTGTTCCGTCGTCTTTTTGCAGTCAGTCGGAACGCTTTGCGTGTGCTTTGTTTTAAGCAACCAAGAGAGTCAGGCGGCAGATCCAAGGGGATCAACGGGGTCATTGCACTCATCCCACAAATACAATTTTGCTGACATTTTAAACTACAATGTCGTTTGCTCGAAACTTGCGAACGTTTTATGAGATAAATATTGCTGTAATCGGACCAGACGAATGTTGCCTGTTCAAATTTGATATTTTTCGAAAGCGTAAATTGTATTTCCCAAACCAGGCTTCTGAATCCGCCACTGCGGGAATCGTTTGTATTCTCTTCTGCTGGAGAGTCCATCGCAGCGACCTAATTATGTTCTGTCAAGAGCCCTGGCCGACGCCGGCAAGTTCGTCACCTTCGAATGGCATTGGCATGGACAGTTAATGGGGACGGCGAGAGAATGCCCCCCCCCCCCCTCATACACGTCGGCGGCGCCCCTCTGATGCAGGGGCGGAGCGCGAAGGGCGGGAGATAAGGTAAAAAGGCAAGGGCTATGGAGACCGGGTGCTGGGTGCAAGGGACAAATGATAGGGATGGAGGAAAAGGGCATGGCGTGACGGTTTGACTAACGCAACTTTTTGCTTTAACACCAAGATAATCGGCATTTCTGCATCAGTGACGTTATCGGGCGGCTCCAAAATGTACGAAGCTAATGTATTCAGCCGTGAAGCAATACACCTATGCGGGAGGTGGATGCAATCATGCAGTAATTGCATAATTTTAAAGTAATTCTACGGCGACTACAAAACCGATGTTAAAATGCATCAACATCGGTCACCTTCAACGGTCGGCCGGATCCAGCGGGGACCCGGCCACACAGGTCAGCAGGTCAGCGCACAGGTCGGCACGGGGGCTCTCTGGTCGCCTTGGCAGCCAGTCGGCCGGGCCGCCCGGTCGGCGCCGTCCCAAGGCCCACCGACCGTGCATCCGGCACCGGACGGCCGGGTACGTCCCGCTGTCGTTCTGCACCTCGAGCGGCAGCGACACCGGCAGCTGCTCGTGTCGCGACGGTGGCGGGCGCACCGCATCGCCGTCGCACCTTGGTTGGTTATTCGGGTTTTCGGGCGCATCGACTGCGTTGGTCATACAGCGCCCATCCGTCGCACCTTCGGCAGAAGAGCGTGCGAGGGGTGTGGGTTTCGGCGCCGCCACCGCCGCCCCAGGCGTCGGGGAAGGCTTAAAATTATGGTTTTTCGTTAGGTGTGAGATGTCGAAACAGGCACAAAAGGATGTCGAAATTTGCCATGGAATTAGTGTCCATTAAAATGCCTTTGATGTCTTTCAGACTCAAATTTGAGCTCATGGTGTAGGTATATACGACTGTAAATTTGTCGTTTGCTTTGAGACTGATAACTTAGGAAGAGCTGAATTGGGGACAGGGAGAAAATTACTTATGCTATAAATTGGTACTGTACGCATATCACATCGTTAATCCCTTTACCAGAAATTACGTTGCGAAATGTGTCACTGTTATTTACTAGGAGCATTGACATGATACGTGTAAGTGAACTACAGCTAGAAAGGAGACACGAGGACTTAATAAGCACGCATCATGGAGCGGGATGTCAATACTTCTTGGATGAGGATGTCGATTGAGTGTCCAGACTGGTATTTTCCACCCTATTTCCCGAATAATTTATCACTGCGTCCGGGTGACGTGCATCAAGGGGCGTGACGTGGGTGTCGTCGAGGTAACAACGGACGGAAAGTGCCACGTCCGGGCCGGTGCCCATTGGACGGCCGCGCAGCTCAGTAGTGGTGGCCGGCGTCCAGCCAGCCGCAGTGCACCGCCGTTGAAGTTTTGAAGTTTTGTAACGTTGAAAGAACTAGGATGGCTGAAATTGGACGACTTCATATCCGAGGCAAATGCTCACTCAGTTTTCAAGATTATGAACGAGTTCACTGGCTCGGAACTCATTCGCGGGCAACTTAACTGTCGATCAACTGTGTCGCAACGGAGCACCAGAGCCACGGCTAACGGTGAGCTCCAGGTACCACGATGCCGCAGAGAATTCGCGCGCCGCTCCTTCATACCGAGAGCTTGTCGAATGTGGAACAATCTGCCCCCAGGTGTGAGGAATTCAGGCGGCTACATTGTTTTCAGGCGGAGGCTTTCGGTCATGTTGCGCATGTCCAGGCTCTAATTTTCGTGTATGCTCATATTGCTAGTGTTTCCATGTTATGAGTGTATGATCTTGACGATGGTGTGTGCGGCATATTGGTGCACCTGCAACGGAGACTGAAAAACCCTGCTCGGGAGGATCCGAAAATACATTACATTGCATTACGGCCGGCGCGTTCACTCGGAACGAGACGGCCGGCTTGCCGCGCACCGGAACGCGCAGTCGCTCCGTCAGCGCCACGCGGGTAGACATCTTGCGGCGTGCGCCCGTACTACTCTCGAATAACAAGCGCAGCAGCGAAATGCCGTGCCTGCCGTTTTGTCGGGTCGTTTTGTCGTAAGGCTATCGAAGTGTTCAGGACTCAGGCGAATAAGTGTTCCGAATGCTCGCCGTCCGTTAGCATGCTCTGTTGTCTTTAGTGAAATCCAACTGGGTCCTTGTGCACAAGGATATGGGATATTTTCCAAATAAATGATGATTTGTACCTCTTCCAGTGCGTCATAGCTAGTTAGCTAGCGTTGATGACGTCATAGCTAGTTTCATAAAAAAAATGTTTTGTTTACATGTAACAAGTACGCCAGTTTCGGTGGCATTCAATCCTGAAACGGTCAAAAGATACCTACGGATCAGTGGGATGTGGGCACTCCTGGAAGATTACGAACAATTCACCAACATTGAAAGGTTGATGCAGGAAGAGATAAGTAAAAGATTGTATAGGAGAGCTCTATTGTTGTGGGACTTAAACATAGCATGGTTGAGAGATAAGACAATAATTATAGCCATATCAGGAAGAAGCTCAAAGCCTTTTGCCTTGATGGTTCTTTGTGCATGAAAGGTTTCATGCTGTGCATGTCCGAGCCCTGGCTTCCAGCTTCTGGAACATTGATTATCCCAAATTTACAGTGTCGATCGTTATTGTGTGTATTCGTGGCGATGGTGTGTGCTGCACACTTGTGCACCACTGGGACAGAAACTGAACAACCCTACATGGAAGGGTTCACAAAATATGGCAGTGCATCAAGTTGTTCGTACTTCTCAACTTGAACTTAAATGTACCAGCTGGTGTGAAACCTGTTCAGAGATGCCCAAAACATGTACCTGCCAATCTGAATGTTGCTGTGTGTTGCTAATCCTGATGCACACTTTCAGATATGTTGCCATCTTGAGTTGCTGACTCATCATTTATTTGGAGTTGAGATATATGTGGCATATGCTAAGGATCAAGTCAGTCCATACCAGGAGTTTGTTTTATTGCCATTGCACTTTTGAAGATTTAAAGCAAGAAGTTTGTCAGCAGTAATAATGGAACGATCCAAGCCTATAAAGAAACCACAGACTACTGATGAGTCTAAATTAAATGCTCAACAGTTGAAAGAAATGGGGAATTCCCTATTTGCATCTAGAAAATTTAATGATGCCATTGCCTGCTACAGTAAGGCAATAGTGAGTATTTTTGTGAGCCTTGATAAGCCCAAGGAAATCCCTGGTGCATGTACAGAATAAATGTGTATGACCAACCCACTGTACCTGACATTGCCTGAGCTAATGCAATCATCACATGTTTAGGCCTGATGAATTTGTATTCAATTAGTTTTATGTCCTGCAGTGTTATATCAGAGCAACAATTGCTCTTTGAATTCTGATTGTTCCCAACTTTCATCTTAACTTACCCAGTATAGGAGTGTTAACATACATTAATTAGCCTAAGTTAACTAATCTTAAAATTAGTTAAAATAAGTCCCAAGTTTAACATGGATAGTGCAAAAACAAGAAAAGGCAGAGTGACACAATTTTGCACACCTTTTCCCACATCAACTTGGAATGTTGTGTGGAAATTTTCAGGTCAGGTCATCTACAGCCAACAAGTTATGGAAGGTCAAGTGAGGTCACCTCCAAAAAAGTTAATATAGTCATCATGCTCTAACAGCTAAATATATTTGAATAAAACTTTCAATGTTGGCTGATCTTAGCGGATGGAACATAGCATGCCACAAGATTTTGGGAATTTTTCATTTTTGATCATATTAGTTCTTCCTATTTGCCCATTGGGATTAATATTGACGATTCTGGATAAAATAAGCATATGTATGAGGGAAATTGACTTCAAGCAACATTTTGTGGTCTACCCATCACAAAAATATAAATTGAAGAAAAACAAAAACTCAATTTTGAATTTTTAGAACCTTCCCTTTCTGATTCCAAATACTTGTTTTTACCATCTCCACAAAATTAATTCCCAGGAGCCAAAAGCATGTCAGTTGTGATCACTTAGAACCCTAGTAACACCATTTTTGTGGGGACTAAAATTTTGAAGGTGGTTTTTGACCTTATTCATTGAGCTCTTGATGACACTTCTTGTTTTCTTATAATGCTTTGTTTTGAGATCAGGGGGACATGTACCAACAGCCCATACCTAAGACATGCCATGATAATCTGACTGGAAATATGGGTTAGTATTGCCTGAGCAGTATTCTGTATTGTCTTAATGCAGGCTTAATGGCAACTCCCACTTTGATGCAGCTGAACATGCAAGATATTACCATCTAAAATAGATCCAACATACACAAATTGTACCAACTGGTGTGCACCACAGCATGAAGTACATGCTGAATTGTAGGCTAATGTAAGCAGTGTAATGTATGCGGTGGTAGTGACATATAGCAATGCCAAATGTGTCAAATATGTGCATTCCAACATGTTCTAGAGAGTAGTGTGTCCTGCTTTTATTACATGATGTTCAAAAAGTATGCAGCTTGTTTGCTTCACATGCTGGTGCCTAGTGCTGGTGTACTTTGAATAGTCTGACATGTTTTGGCTTGATGTGCTATGATGTTGCTTGTGTAACTTCAACATTACAATAACAGGTGGGTGTGCATGACATTACTGTCTTGGTCAACAACCTGTGTTCACCGTACTGTGACTGCAGTCTGGGCGCTACATGACCAATGTAGTTGATGTGCCCTTAAGCCCTAATAACTAACTGACTCCAGTCAACATGAATGGCACCCTGTTGCAGTATACCATGTTACAGTCTAATTAACATTTGGTAACATCTAAGCAGCACTGTCCCACACTGTTGCTGTTGCAATCTGAATGCCATGCAAATGACTGCAAGGAAACAGCCACCATATTCTGACCTTGTTTTATGTATCCTCCCTACCAACCCTGGTCATCCATGCCTCACCCACCACACATTCATGGTGGTCACTGCACTGGTGGTGATCTGGTTCCCATACAAGTATTTCACTACACATTCATGATGGTTACTGCAGTGTTGATCTGGTTGCTGTGCAAGTATTCCACCACATGTTCATGATGGTTGCTGCACTGGTGGTGATCTGGGTGCTGTAGAAGTATTCCACCATATGTTCATGAAGTATTCCACCACACATTCATGGTGGTTACTGCACTGATGATCTGGCTTCCATGCAAGTATTCCACTCCATGTTCATGATGGTTGCTGGACTGGTAGCCTGGTCACCGTGCACACATTTATCAGGTGAGCTTGGATGGAGCCAGCTGACTGGGCACCACAGTGCAGTTGAGCTTCTGGACCACCTCTGTTAGTCCCACCTCTTGGCATCTCCCCTCACATCCTATTTAATGCTGTCGGGCCGATGCCTGCCTCCGTCCACTTGGTATGTCCATCTGGCATACTATTCTGGCTGCCGGGCCGACACCGGCCTACGACGTCCACTGTTCGTGACCTCACCAGCACCCGCCGTCTCCAACCTGACCCGACCCGACGACTGCAGATCAAGAACCCGAACGTGCCGCACTACTTCACGAACCGAGCGCTGTGCTACCTGAAGCTGCAGCGGTGGGAGCTGGCGTGCGCCGACTGCCGGCGCGCCCTCGACCCGGCCATGGACCCGGGCAACGTCAAGGGCCACTTCTTCCTGGGACAGGCGCTGCTCGAGCTGAACGCCTACGACGAGTCCATCAAGCACTTGCAGAGGGGTGAGGTCGTCGCCTGCCTCCGGCGCTTACATGATGTTCTATATGATGGTGTTCTTTTTTCATTATCTTGTCAAATGTATCTGCTATCCATGTATATATGCCTATATACATGGATATATATTTATATATATATATATATATATATATATATATATATATATCGTGGGAGGAAGATGAGAGAGAGAGAGGTGGGAGACCCGAAGGGGTGGACAAAGAGAGTGGGCAGAAATGGTTTGTTAGATTAACAGAGGGACGCGTGTTGGCGACGCGTGGCGCACGATACGGCGAGGGAGCAGATGCAGTAGCTGACCATAACTCGGCTGTCAGTAGCGCAGGATATGGCGAGGGAGCAGATGCAGTAGCCGACCATAACTCGGCTATCGGTAGCGCACGATATGGCGAGGGAGCAGATGCAGTAGCTGACCATACCTCGGCTGTCGGCAACGCACGATATGGCGGGGGAGCAGATGCAGTAGCTGACCATACCTCGGCTGTCGGCAGCACATGATCTGGCGAGGGAGCAGATGCAGTAGCTGACCATACCTCGGCTGTCGGCAACGCACGATATGGCGGGGAGTAGATGCAGTAGCTGACCATACCTCGGCTGTCGGCAGCTCATGACCTGGCGAGGGAGCAGATGCAATACTTCGGAGACGATATCGCTGGTCAGCTGCGACTGGTGCGGAAGAAGCGCTGGAGCACACAGGAGGAGAGACGCATTGCCGAGGAGATAGAACTGCAGGTGCGTCTCGCCGATGTCCGCTCGTCGCCGTTGTCTTCATGTGGGCTACTAAATGATGCGCGGGTGCATGCAGGCTCCGGGCTTCTACTCATTGCCTGAAGAGCCATGCTGTGTTCAAGCTGATGTATTTGTACGGAAAGGTACAAGTACGGAAAGGTACGTAAAGGTACATTATGCTGCCCTTGTTTTCCGTTGTATGTACTCCCCTGTTGAAGTGTATCTCAGAAATTCACCATAGACAATTTGAACTCCATTCTGTTTCATGGGTGGGTTATTCTGGCACTGCACTTACCTGAAATTGTAGCATGAAAGTATTTTGTAGCATTCTTCTTTGCAGCATGGAAGTAAAGTTGTGCTACACAACAAGGAGATATTGAGTTTTATTCACATCTGATGTCCAACTAAAGTTAATCTGGATGCACTGTCATGGTAATGGTAACATATTTTTATGTATGAAGGAACTCGAAATGGTCAGTGATGCCCCACACTATGGCTTGAAGATAGGACAATGATCAGGGGAACAGATTATGCTTGATAAAATATTATTGATATCATAGTGCGACCTGACCTGACCTGATATTAATGTTTTCAAATGTCAGAGATGCACACCTTTTGCTTCAATGGTTGTTTTGGCTTAATTGCTGGCCAAACATATTCTACAGCATCAGGACACCATCATGTTCCTGATGGTTATTGATGGTGGACTTTTGCAAGCGGATGATGGTCGCTTCCGTAATTTTTCGTCGTTTTCGGTTATTTTCGTGGACAAGTTCTCCACCAGGTCGCACCTGGTCAAGATGCGGTCGTGGGCGGTCCTTGTATGTCTGAGTGGAGTGACAGACTACAGGTGACAGGTGAAGCAACTTGATAATGACGCTGTGGCATGGTCAAAGTAACATATGTTTTCTTGGAGTTCGCAACCTCCATTTTAAAATATGTAGGCATATACTACATTGGTGACCTTCATATAGTTCCTTGTGCTCGTGAGTTGGCATAACGAAAGATGGTTTGCGTTTTAAACAAAAATCAGATTTCTTGCCGAGGTTGCTTTATGTACCAGTGCGCTATTGCCAGGCAAGACTCGCTGTGTAAACCCTGGCCCCACCACGCAATCCACCAATTCCAGTTAAGTGGCATAATTTTGGCCAGAAGTTTAACGTGCCGTCAATGCCTCGACACTGCTGCTGCGGTACCTCGTCCCCGGCCGTTTGGGGCCAGCTGCCAACTGACCCTTTCAGACTGACCCGCGCTAAATGCGAGCGCGAGAAGCGAATTGAGCCCTGTCTGGCCAGGAAAGGGGAGACAAGTGCAGACCGGCGCCCCAACTAACTGAGCTACCGGGGCGGCAAGTAAACACTTTTCATGGTAAATACTTAATTGAATAGAGTTGTCTTCATTCGATTGCGCTGCCTGGATTGATGCTGAAGTTAATCGCGCGCTCGTCCCCGTTATGGCTGTCAGTCGTGTCATTGTTTAAGTACAGTTCATGTTTCGTTCCCGTAGTGTTTGCTGGAGCCATCTCCTAGTCTTTGGCTGGGAATAAGTGGATGGCTCTCTTCATTTCGTTATATCTGTCTGTGCACGAGTAATTGTTCACAAACACTTTGAATAATGATTGAGCTCCCTGTATTTGATAAGGTGAAACAGATAATGTGAAGCTCCTTGCGAATAAGGTGCCGAGCAATGCAGATATGAAGTGCACGATTGGCACCGGCTGGGAACGTCCAGACATTTTCTTATATTTGTAGCCTTTTCGTGTACGTTAAGTTGGTGACAACCATCTGCTATGTTAACATTTACGTCGAGGAAAGCAAGCTTTTCGAAGTCAATCTGACTAGTGATCGTCAACGTCGAGTCCTTTTGCATTTCCTGTTGGAACTTCTCGATTACTCCATGGTTTAAAGTTTCCCAAGGAAATTCGTGTAAGGTGAAGTAGAGATTCAAAATTTGGAAGCAGCAAGCCAATTCGACAGGTCGATAGCACCTGACCATCAGCGATTTGGCTGAAAAATGGGTACGTGAGTTTTTATATAGCTTGGAACACGATTCATGTCCTTTAAAGAGCAATCAAAACTATAGCTTATGATTTCCTGCCCGGTTTTATTTTAGCAATTTTTCAAAAATGTAAAGTTTGGCCAGCCATATCTCACAGACCAAGGGCCCGTCCAGGGAGGCAGGACGGCGGCCAACACCCCCTTGACAAGCAAGGGTATGCTAGATCGGAGGGTTTTCGAAATTCCCCGCGAAAAACCAAACATGTTCGGCGTGCCGGAAGCGGTCGTTGATTCAGGACAAATTGTTTTGGTCGGCCCCTTTAGACAATACTGACTGCACCCATGTTGTTAGCCACTTTTAGAGTGAAAGGTAGACATACCGGTAGGAGCCGTATGAACTGTTGCAAAGTTGTCTGAGCCGGCTGGACTGTTGCAGAGTTGTCTGGACTGTTGCAGAGCTGTCTGGACTGTTGCAGAGTTGTCTGAGCCGGCTGGACTGTTGCAGAGTTGTCTGAGCCGGCTGGACTGTTGCAGAGTTGTCTGGACTGTTGCAGAGCTGTCTGGACTGTTGCAGAGTTGTCTGAGCCGGCTGGACTGTTGCAGAGCTGTCTGAGCCGGCTGGACTGTTGCAGAGTTGTCTGAGCCGGCTGGACTGTTGCAGAGTTGTCTGGACTGTTGCAGAGTTGTCTGAACTGTTGCAGAGTTGTCTGAGCCGGCTGGACTGTTGCAGAGTTGTCTGGACTGTTGCAGAGCTGTCTGAGCCGGCTGGACTGTTGCAGAGTTGTCTGGACTGTTGCAGAGTTGCCTGAGCCGGCTGGACTGTTGCAGAGTTGTCTGAGCCGGCTGGACTGTTGCAGAGTTGTCTGAGCCGGCTGGACTGTTGCAGAGCTGTCTGAGCCGGCTGCTGCTGGAGGACAAGGACCGGCAGGTGGACGCGCTGCTGGCCGACCGCACCGCCGTTCGGCGACGGTGCCGACGACGAGGTGGAGACACGGGTGCACCAGCTGGAGCAGGGCTGCGACCAGCGCATCGCCCAGCTCAACGAGCTGTTCGCCAAAGTGGACGACAACCGGCGGGTGAGTGACGGACGGCCCGGCGCACAGCAGGTCGTGGGTTCGCATCCCGGCGATGGTGAGGAAATTTCGCGACTGGACGTCAGGTCGCAGGCGCTACAAGGCCGCGCTTCAAGACAAAACATTGCCTGCAAATTGTGATCAGGTTGTAGGATGTGCTGCGATTAAACTCAAATAACCAGCCAACTAGGATGCGTTGCTTAATTTGTACCCGACGGAGCTTGTCCTCGTGTGTGCAATGCTTGAGGAATGATGCTTTCATTTATGCGATTCGAACCCGCATAGAAATCACAACTTATCGGCGTATGTCGAACGCGTATGTGCGATTAATGCAAGGCTCGAAGTATCATTGAAGTTGGGCAGGTCACCCCGTAGGTAACCTCGTCGGTAGTATGTGTGCGATAAATAAGTTTAAACACGCACCCTGGAAGGGGGCAAATAAGCCCACCCCTCAGGTTTTTCGTACAAAAATATTTCGCCAGTCGATATGCGCTATGTTTTGTGTACCTCCTTAGAAGTGACAAGCACGTTGCTGAATGTAAGAAAACTTAAATTGACCAAAAATGTTTCGAGTTTCACAACCCCCCTCCAGGTCGCGTGTTTGTGATACGAGGTTGTGATTGCCGGACTACAGCGTCACCTACGTCTCGACAACAGCGACGGCGGTGGGCATCAGATCCTATGCGTTTGCATTGCTCGGCACTTTTGTGACCTCTCTTGACCCGACAAGACCATAACCAGGTCCCGGTTTCATGTCTAATTTCTCAAATTCGGTGAGATGTGGAGGGATCAAGAGGGCGGGGGCAGTTCGTGTTTGGTCACGACGGGCGAACGCACGCTCACCGCCCGTCGCCGGCGTGTGTGTCGCAGAAGCGGGACGTGCCCGACTACCTCTGCGGCAAGATCAGCTTCGAGATCCTGCGGGACCCCGTCATCACCCCGTCGGGCGTCACGTACGACCGCAAGGACATCCAGGAGCACCTGTCGGTGAGTGGGGCGCACGCGCCGGACTCGCGCACGACTGTCTCTCCCGCTGCTGGACGTGGAAGTCGCGGACTTCCACTTTGTCGCGTGTGCTACGCTGTTGAAACTGGTGTTTGTTTGTTTATTTATTGGTTGGTTCACGACACACTTTATGCACATTCACGGCTAATGGCGCCGCCCACACTGTTTCGCCGGTGGGCCGCGGGATTGGGAAATGTCCTGAGGTTGAAACTGGTGTGTATGGTACCTTATATAGCTTAGGTATATACGGTACAACGTCGTGCCGTTTCCGCTTACTTCGCGAAACAGCGCATTTCACTGTCGTTGCGCACATTTGTTGGCGATGAATTTGTTGGAGCTCCTCGAGCTGCTTTTCACTTTTCTACAAAACGCAAAACTGGTACAATTCATTTGAAGTCAACTGCTATCATCCTCTCCACGCTCTCTTAACACAAACATATAGCTTATCTCCAAATAAGTAGGCAGTGACGGATCCAACTTGTCAAAATCGGCGCCTTCCCCATAGATTGCGCTTGATTATTAATCTTCGGATTTTCTAAGCAGCTTGACTTTTTTCCCTACGGGGGTTTTCCAGCTTTAACTTTAATCTGCATATACCCCTGTATATCTGCACGTGCACTATATCTGCAGACGCCTATGTCTAAGTGCATCATATATGCAGATGTGTATATCATGCGAGTGCACCATGTATGCGGGTGTTAAGCGTCTTGCGTATGTCAGGCTCGACACTCATTGTAACACATCTTAGGGCGAGGATGAGATGTACCCAGTATGGGATGTGATGTGCCTGCCGGCATCTGATGGCAATGGAGACGCGGAGTTTCTCTTATGGGTGAAGTGTGGTGTGACCTTTGTTTGAAGGTGCATCATTATGTGGCTCTGTCCGAGCCTTTTGTATGACTGACCTGACATCCGTGCCTGTGTAGTTTATTACAGACATTTGCCCTCTTCTCAGCCATTTCGCCGCTACGCAGTGATTCCATGTCGTCTGACCAATCTTTTATGCACATTTGGTAAGATCGTCGGTTATTTTTTGCAGTTAGCCCCTTTTTCGTCAGTAGTGAGTGAGCCACTTTGATCTTGTGACTAGTATGCCGAACCCATCCTGCACTGGCACCGCCCTCCTCAGAGGGTGGGTCACTTTGACCCGGCGACTGACCAGCCTTCGGTCCGCAGAAGGTGGCCCACTTTGAACCGTGACTGATCCGTCTTTCTTCGGCAGAGGGTCGGCCACTTTGACCCGGTGACACGAGCAGAGCTGACCGCCGATCAGCTGGTGCCCAACCTGGCCATGAAGGAGGTGGTTGACTCATTTCTGCAGGAAAACGAGTGGGCGCTCGATTACTGACTGCCCCAGACACTCGCGCCGCGACGACACGCGTGCGACATATGTGAGGAGTGTTGCGACACCTGTGAGCACTGCGGCGACACTCGTGCGACATCTGTGAGCAGTGTTGCGACACCTGTGAGCAGTGCGGCGACACTCGTGCGGCATCTGTGAGCAATGTTGCGACACTCGTGCGGCATCTGTGAGCAGTGCTGCGACACCCGTGCGACATCTGTGAGCAATGCTGCGACACTCGTGCGGCATCTGTGAGCAGTGCTGCGACACTCGTGCGACATCTGTGAGCAATGCTGCGACACTCGTGCGGCATCTGTGAGCAGTGTTGCGACACCTGTGAGCAGTGCGGCGACACTCGTGCGGCATCTGTGAGCAATGTTGCGACACTCGTGCGGCATCTGTGAGCAATGCTGCGACACTCGTGCGGCATCTGTGAGCAGTGTTGCGACACCTGTGAGCAATGTTGCGACACTCGTGCGGCATCTGTGAGCAGTGCTGCGACACCCGTGCGACATCTGTGAGCAATGCTGCGACACTCGTGCGGCATCTGTGAGCAGTGTTGCGACACCTGTGAGCAGTGCGGCGACACCCGTGCGACATCTGTGAGCAATGCTGCGACACTCGTGCGGCATCTGTGAGCAGTGTTGCGACACTCGTGCGGCATCTGTGAGCAATGCTGCGACATCTGTGAGCAATGCTGCGATACTCGTGTGATCGACACTGAGTGCAGGGCCGCGTGAGGAGCCGCCCGAGTCTGGCCAGTCTGAGTTGTGCAGCGACACCTGCCCAGATACGTGCCGCGACGGGCCGGTCATCTGTGTACCCGCCCGTGAGGCCAGGGCAGCTCATACCTGCAACAGCAGCTCTTCGGATCAGCAGCTGGTCCTCGGCATGATTGACAGCTTACTGATAGCAATGGGCGGACATGCCGATCGCCGTACATCCGCTGACCACTGGTAGACTTACAAATGATCAGTAGTAGGTCCTCCAGACTAGGGAGATATCACCGGATCAGCGGTTGGCCTTGGATAAATATTTGATCAGAAGGCCTTCGCAGGTGGCCATGACCTATGTTCGGGCGCGGTGTTAATGCTGCTCCCGACAGTTGTGCATCGGGGTTGTTGGAGTTACAGACATGTACGCCACAAGCATGTTGGAGAGAGGACCGAGCAGGTGCTGATACGTGCTCAGGTCTCCGACAACACTGAGTATTGCGGAGGTGCCCAGACAACAACCGCGCGGTCGATGCATGTTCGCTGAGCTCCCTAGGCAAGGAAAGCGGGTGGCAGCTGCCCTGGTGCGTTGGCAAACGGGACAGCTGGCAAAGCATACCAACAAGCAGTGGCGTGCACGGCTGATGTAATGTTCAGAGCGGCGCTCCACTGGTGTCGGGCCTGGTGCCATCGACGCGGTGAGACGCCGCTGCTCCCGAGACGCGCTGTGGTCGGAGCCGCCTCCAGGGAGAGCAGCCACCACCTGTGGGTCGTCTCGAGGAGCGGGCCTCGCCAGGGAGAGCAGCCACCACCTGTGGGTCGTCTCGAGGAGCGGGCCTCGCCAGGGAGAGCAGCCACCACCTGTGGGTCGTCTCGAGGAGCGGGCCTCGCCAGGGGGAGCAGCCACCACCTGTGGGTCGTCTCGGGAGGGGGGGCCGCGGGGGGCTTGGGTCGAGGAGCGGGCCTCGCCAGGGGAGAGCAGCCACCACCTGTGGGTCGTCTCGAGGAGCGGGCCTCGCCAGGGAGAACAGCCACCACCTGTGGGTCGTCTCGAGGAGCGGGCCTCGCCAGGGGGAGCAGCCACCACCTGTGGGTCGTCTCGAGGAGCGGGCCTCGCCAGGGGGAGCAGCCACCACCTGTGGGTCGTCTCGAGGAGCGGGCCTCGCCAGGGAGAGCAGCCACCACCTGTGGGTCGTCTCGAGGAGCGGGCCTCGCCAGGGAGAGCAGCCACCACCTGTGCGTCGTCTCGAGGAGCGGGCCTCGCCAGGGAGAGCAGCCACCACCTGTGCGTCGTCTCGAGGAGCGGGCCTCGCCAGGGAGAACAGCCACCACCTGTGCGTCGTCTCGAGGAGCGGGCCTCGCCAGGGAGAACAGCCACCACCTGTGGGTCGTCTCGAGGAGCGGACCTCGCCAGGGAGAGCAGCCACCACCTGTGCGTCGTCTCGAGGAGCGGGTCTCGCCAGGGCGAGCAGCCACCACCTGTGGGTCGTCTCGAGGAGCGGACCTCGCCAGGGAGAACAGCCACCACCTGTGGGTCGTCTCGAGGAGCGGGCCTCGCCAGGGAGAGCAGCCACCACCTGTGGGGCGTCTCGAGGAGCGGGCGGGCCTCGCCAGCGCCCGGCAATCCCGGGCACTGCATGACCCCTGCAGTCGATGCGCCCTTAAACCCCGATAACCAGCCAGCCCTGGCAGTGCCGACGAGGGCGCAGCGGACAGGAGGGGGCGCGTGTGCGCCGGAGCCGCAGCTGTCCGGCGACCCGACTGACGTGCGAGTGCGACGGACGGCCGGCCGGCCGGGCCAGGCGGGCCGCCGGCCGGGCCAGGCGGGCCGCCGGCCGCCGGCCGGGCCAGGCGGGCCGGCCGGCCGGGGCCAGGCGGGCCGCCGACCGGGCCAGGCGGGCCGCCGACCGGACTCACGCTCGTGACGACGTGCGCGGCGGACGAGCCGTGGTGGTGCCGCGGCCGGGTCAGCTGCGGTCACACGTCTCGGCCGGGCTCTTCGTCCGCAGCCGATGTTTCTACCAGTTCATGATCATGATACAAGTTCATGATAGTTCCACCAGTTTGTCTCTCCGACAGTGCAGTGCTGGTGTAACACGGGCCTTCGCCATCGTGTGGCGCGGCGGTGCCGACCGAGGCGGCGGCTGCGCGACCGGCCGACCTCGACTCCTAGTCTGCCCCTCAGCTGGCCCTGGCTCCCGGGCTGACCGGGACATGGTGTGCCGCCAGACGGAACGGACTTGCGACGTGCGGGGATCGTCCCAGGCGGTGGCGCGGGGCTCGCGTGCATTGTGCGAAGGCGTGCGCTTCGGTGTCGAACGCGTCGTGCCAGTCGAGGCAGGTGAGCGCGCGCACGTAGCTAGGCTGGATTCCGGGAGATGTTTATGCTCGATTGAGTGACGGTAGGCGACGCCGAGGTGCTGTTGCTTCGGGCGATCGTAGACGGAGGAAGCCCTGCATGTCTGCACGTGTTCGCCACGCGAGCGTCGTCGGTTGTTTCCGTGTACACCGCGTTTGACGGCCGGTTTCACCACCCGCGCCCGTGGCGTGACATCACGTAGTGTGACGTCACTGGCTCCGACTCGGTCGCGCTCGGACCGTCAGGCGGTGACGTTCGCAATCAGTGCCGTCAGTCAGGTCCATGATTAAGTATGGTGGTGCGCAGCACGTGTGCATGAAATATACATTGCCTGGGTGCTGACGGTTGTCAGCTGCAAAGAGACTTAGACGAACTTGTGAAGTGTTCCGAAGAATGGCAAATGAAGTTTAATTTTAATAAGTGCAAAATCATGCATGTAGGTAAGCAGCATATGAAGGCTCCATACTTGATAGGCGGCCAAGTGCTATCAGTGACTCAACAGGAGAAGGATTTAGGTGTTATTCTAAACACAAAACTGGGGGCATCAGAACAGACCAAGGAAGCCAGGAAGAGGGCACCGAGAATGCTCAGGGCAATAAATAGGAATGTATCATACAGAAGTGAGGAAGTGATCAGAAAGCTTTACTGTGCATACGTCAGGCCACATTTGGAATACTGCATCCAAGCTTGGTCTCCTAGCTATGAAAAAGATTGTTGGATTTTAGAGAGAGTACAAAAGAGGGCTACAAAAATGGTTAATGGCATAAGCAACCTGGCATATGAGGAAAGATTGAAGAAATTGAATATGTTTTCACTTGGATATAGAAGGCTGAGAGGAGATCTCATGGAGGTCTTTAAATTTGTCCATGGTCTGGAGAGGGGATATCTTGGGGAAATATTTGAATTGAACAGAAATGATGCAATTAGAGGTCATAAATTCAAAATTAAAGTTAACCACAGCAGAACAAGGTTAAGGCAAACTTTCTTCACCAACAGGGTAGTAGAGCACTGGAACCAGCTGTCAGAAAACATTGTCAGTAGCAGCATATTGAACATCTTTAAAAACAGCATAGACAATCATTATAAGAATAGAGGGGTTGATTTTCAGTATTACAGGGAGGGCTGATTGACAGATTTAGTGGGCAACTGGTTCAGTGTACAGAGTGCAGCCAAGAAGGGCCCTTGTGGCTCATAGTTGCACTAATCTTTTATGTATTTATGTTTTTATGATCAGCGGGAGCCGAAGCTGCATCGTTTGGCGCGGATGTACAACAGCAGTGTCGGGACAGTTCGCGGGACAGCACATTTTCGTCGAGCGGGCTCGGACATGTCCACCGAGCAATTTCCTACGGGTGGGAAATTGCAGGTCTCCAGGACGTACATTTGACAGCGGTTTGCTACCGGGCAATTTCGTCAGGTTGGACAGCGCCGAAGTTGGCCCCCTAAACGGACGGGCTACGCCTCCGGTCGCCGCTGCCGCTTCCGGCGAGAGCGAGCGACGGGCCGTCCGGCTGTGGTGACAGGGAGGGGCCGTGTAGCGTGACTCGGCAGAATCCAACTCGACTGGCGCTGGTGCGGTCGCCCCCCCCCCGCACTCACCGCGACGGAGCTGGAGAGTGGCGACGGTGGACCAACTCGCGACCGCGGAGCTCGGTGGAGCCGCACGGAACGATGCTGGTCAACGGCACGTGCGGCCTGGGGCCACAGAAAGCCTTCGCGCGCCGCCCTCGCTGCGCTCCCGCCGTCGATGTCCGGGCAATCGGGCGCCATCGGCAATATAAGGGCGCCGTCGGCAATATAGGGGCCAGTCGACATCGCCACACGGCGGCAGGCTGACGGGACTCACCTGCACATACACAATATGGCGGCGCCGGTAGCCATGATGCAAGGCCAATGGAGCGGCTGACCATGAACATGAACTCCATCGTTAAGGGGGCCGGGCGGCGGGTGTCAAGTTAACTGGGGGAGTGAGTGTCCATCCAGTCGAACTAGCTGGCCCACTCAGTCGGTATGTTTACACGCCCAGCTAAAAGCTGTAAAATACCATGGCCGATTGACGACGGCAGAACATATTTGAAAGACTGACACGTAGATTCCCGTCCTTGGTGGTGAGGTGATGCGCCTACAGGCGCAATACGGGCCATACAGGGAATACGAATCATGAGCCAGGCGAGAGCCGTTCCAGAAGACGAAGGCACATTGTTCGCAACATAGCCCAATAACTGGCCCAGCATGGCCGGTGAGGATATTTGACGTCCCTCGTCGTCCCTTTGGCGTCCCTTTGAAATTCGACTTCCCTTTGAATTCGACCACCTCCAACCGCCCTTGTGGACCAGTTGGGTGTTTTACTCGACAAGATGGGCGGCCTGTTTGGCAAGTATGAACGAAACAAAGTATTTAATCAGCTCATTCAACAATTATCCTTGTGCATATATATACAGTGGGCGCTGTATGACCGAAGCAGTCGATGCGCTCCTTAGCCCAAATAACCAACCAACCACATATATATACAGTAGAGGTCAAGGGAGCGAAGTACCTCACACAACTAAAGCGCTACTGCGCGATAGGATTGTATGTTAGAGTGTCGCATGCTGCGCCGTCCTCGCACCCACAGCACTGCGTGTTGGGGCGGCGTGTCGGAGTGAAGTGGCTCTTCGGGACGCGCCGGCTTTCTGAAGCCGCCAAACGGGGCGGTCTGACCGTTCGGCTCAATCTGCCGCTTGGGATGCCAATTGCCGTCATGTATTCCCTCCCCCCCCCAACAAAACTTTCAGTAAACAGCACCCCAGCCACCATACACCAATATGTGTGGCTGAAGGGAATGCGACACGTTCACAGCTCCCTACAGCCATTCGGGCTGCACAACACACTAGCTCAGTGGTCAGCGGTGAGGATCGGCCATATACACGGAGCGCGGACATGCTGCGGTCAGCAAGATAACCACCCATGCCGTATGATTCAGGTTACTGATAACACGCGCCCTTGAGGGGGCGAAGTCCGGCCACCCGTCCTGTTTTTCGCACATAACTCCGGATTTTACTGGCCGATGTACGCCATTGCTTGCGTACCTGCTTAGAAATGACCAGCGCGTTATTTAGAGGAAGAAAAATGAAAGTCTGCAGAACATTTTTCGAGTTAGGGGTCGTTAAAGTAAAAAAATTGCAGCTCCAGAAAACAAAAATCGGCGCTGATGCACTTCCCGAATATTGGCAAAAGGGAGGTGTTCTTGGAAACACTAGCGACTTGTTTTATGCATATTGCTATATAGTTTCAAAGTCATGTTATGTCACCGAGGTCAAGTCAGGTCAAGTTCATGGCAGGTTAATGGAACCAAACTGGGTCAACTTGAATGTTGTCATAAATGCAAATGACTTCCATGGGATTGATGTCACTTTGCATGTTACTCCATTCACATCCTGAAGACTACTGTTTGTCATTGTTGTCGGAGTAGTCAGGCGGGCGGCCCGGTTTCGATAACTGGAACAGATCATGACCTGACAAAGTGCTGCTATATCGGTGACCTGAGGTCAAATATCGGCTGCAACATCCGTGTTTCGTCATTACTAATGTCCGAAACATCATTAATGCCAATTTTGGAGCATTTAAGTACCATCGCAGTGAACCATAACAATGACAAGCCATACCATGCAAAACCAGAACATCCATAATCCAAGAAGTAGATACCGTAATCCAAGAAGTAGACTACGGAGTCCTTTTTGAAGAGCGTGAGTTCAGTGACCAGTTTCGTCTGTGGACTGTGAACGGCGGACCGTGGACTGTGAACAGTTCTCACGGGTCGAAAACCCTCCACGCAACACCGGGCACATATACTTTGTAGAAAGTGGACCGCCAGCCAGGTGCCAGCTGCGCGGAAGTGCCCTCGGAGGACAGGCACGCTCTCCGGCTGTTGGTAGGCTCCGCTCGACTTCGCCGGGCCAGTGGTGAAACTGTGTCCGGGACCGGTGCTCAGGCCGTTCAGGTCGTATTTACGGGGTAATGATGGGCTGCGCGATCGCTGGCGACGTGAGCGATGTTCTCTGGCACACAAGCGGTGGACGGTCACATTTGCAGTTCGCTAGTGATGTTTGATGAGACGACCGACAAATCGTCGCATTTGCTGGCCAGTTCACTTGTGATGTTTGATGGCGTGGCCGGTAGACGGTCACATTTGCTGGCCAGTTCACTTGTGATATTTGGCAACATGACCGGCGGACTGTCATGCTTGCTGGCCAGCTCATTGCTACAGGCCGAACTGCTGATCGGTGCGAAGACAAACACAAGTCGGAGGGTGGGCAAGCGAGACAACCTTGGGATAGGTGGCTCGTCAAAACGTACAACCCAAGGTGAAAGAGTTGACGGGTGTAAAAACTTGAAAACGTTGGAAGGTGAGGGAAACGGAACAATCTTAGGGGAGGTGGCCGGTCAAAGCGTACTATCTAAGGTGAAAGAGTTGACGGGTGTAAACACTTGGACACGTTGGAAGGTGAGGGGAATTAGACAATTTAGGGGAGATGGCTGGTCAAAACGTACGATCCAAGGTGAAAGAGTCGATAGGTGCGAAAACTTTGGAACGTTGGGAGGTGAGGAAACAGTTCAATCCCATGGGCGACGTGTGATCTAAAGCCCCACAAATAACCCATCAATCGACAGAAGACATTGCCGGTGCATTGCTTTCGCACGAGTGGCGCCGAGCCCGTCCGACAGACCACCGCCAGGCCTCGCGTCTTACCTCAGCTGTCAGGTGACAACTCGCACCTATCCACAGCCATCAGGCCACCACCAGACCTCACGTCTTACGTCAGCTGTCAGGTGACCACTGGCACCTATACGCAGCCGGCCGGCCACCGCCAGACCTCGCGCCTTCCGTCAGCTGTCAGGTGACAACTCGCACCTATCCACAGCCATCAGGCCGCCACCAGACCTCGCGTCTTACGTCAGCTGTCAGGTGACAACTCGCACCTATCCACAGCCATCAGGCCGCCACCAGACCTCACGTCTTCCGTCAGCTGTCAGGTGACAACTCGCACCTATCCACAGCCATCAGGCCACCACCAGACCTCACGTCTTACGTCAGCTGTCAGGTGACAACTCGCACCTATCCACAGCCATCAGGCCGCCACCAGACCTCGCGTCTTACGTCAGCTGTCAGGTGACCACTCGCACCTATCCGCAGGCGACAGGCCGCCACCAGACCTCACGTCTTACGTCAGCTGTCAGGTGACCACTCGCACCTATCCACAGCCATCAGGCCGCCACCAGACCTCGCGTCTTACGTCAGCTGTCAGGTGACCACTCGCACCTATCCGCAGGCGACAGGCCGCCACCAGACCTCACGTCTTACGTCAGCTGTCAGGTGACCACTCGCACCTATCAGCAGCCGACAGGCCGCCGCCAGACCTCGCGTCTTACGTCAGCTGTCAGGTGACCACTCGCACCTATCCGCAGCCGACAGACCGCCACCAGACCTCACGTCTTACGTCAGCTGTCAGGTGACAACTCGCACCTATCGGCGACCGACAGGCCGCCACCAGACCTCACGTCTTACGTCAGCTGTCAGGTGACCACTCGCACCGATGCGCAGCCGACAGACCGCCACCAGACCTCACGTCTTACGTCAGCTGTCAGGTGACAACTCGCACCTATCCGCAGCCGACAGACCGCCACCAGACCTCACGTCTTACGTCAGCTGTCAGGTGACCACTCGCACCGACCCGCAGCCGACCGGCCTTCCACGTGGGAAGGCCGGGACCAGGTAAAAGAATTGGCACGACGGAGCCACGCCGACCGGTCCCGACAGCGGACTCGCCTGGAGCGGGCTGGGCTCCGCCGATACAGCTGATGCTTGTCGGGCGTCAGATCCGCCAATCGTCGATCTCCAGATTGGGTATTCCAGCAAGATGTCGCAACCGTGTGACCGGACGGCATGGAAGCACGCAGCCGCGGACACCAGAGCGGGTGAAAATGATGGCCATATATGTGTATACCGGCACAGACCCAGTCGTCTCCGCAAACAGTATGGGAGCACGCAACGTCCCACAGCGGGGCGGGTGAAAATGATAGCCATATATGTGTATGCTTGCACAGGTGCAATTGTCATTCCGGTGAAGGGCACGCCACGCGCACTATGCTAACTGGTGCAGAAAATTATGCAACATGTCCTAACATGTCAACCGTGTCATGTTAACACGCGCCCTGGAGGAGGGGGGGGGACGAAATCCGCCCACCCCTCTGGTTTTTCGTAGATAACTCAAGATTTTACCGGCCTATATACGCAATTGTTTGTTTATCTGCTAATAAATGACCGGCGCGTTGTTGAACACGCGCCCTGGAGGGCCTCTGAAAATTACGCGCACTGGAGGGGGGGGGGGCGGATTCCGTCCCCCCTAAGATCTCGGCTCCCATTGAGGCTAGAGCAACGAAATTCGCAGGGTGGATGGCCACGATAGTTAACTCCATCATATGCAAATTTCGTGACATTAGGTCAATATTCACAAGGTCAAATGAGGTCGAAATAACAAAATTGTCTGGGTTTGCGTGGCTTGGCTTGTCATTGTTATGGATCGCTAGGATTGTGTTTAAATGCTCCAAAATTGGCAGTAATGTTTTGGACATTACTAATGATGCAATACGTATGCCAGATCCACCATTTGACCTCAGGTCACCTATATAGGAGCACTTTATCAGATCATTACCTCTCCAGTCACCGGAACCGGGCTGCCTACTTGACTGCTCCGTTGGGCGGCTCGGCACAATCGGCTTCGCAAAGAAAGGAGTGAAATACATGAATAAAGTATAGAAACGCTTAGACACAAAATGACAAACAGTAGATTTCCGGATGTATAGGGAGTAACATGCAAAGTGACATCAATCGCATGACAGTCATTTCCATTTACGACAACATTCCAGTTGATCACGTTTGGTTCCATTAGCCTGTCATGATGATCTCGGCGACCTAATATGACTTTTAAATTGCATAGCATAACAATGTGCATCAAACAAGTGGCTCCTGTTGTCAAGACCACTTCCCTTTTGCCAATATACGGGAAGCGCTTCAGCACCGATTTTTGTGGTCTGGCGCTGCGATTAAAAAAAAAACTAAGCGGCCCATAACTTAAACACTTTTCAGTCGATTTTCTTATTCTTCTTTTTTTTTTGCTTTAAACAATGTGCCGGACATTTCTAAGTAGGTACAGATTAAATGGCGTATATCAGCCGGTACAATATAGAGTTGTGTACGAAAAATCGGAGGGTGGACGGATTTCGCCCTCAACTCCTCCAGGGCGTGTGTAAACCTGTCATGAACTTGACCTGACTGGACCTAGGTGACCTGACATGACAAGTCGCTAGTGTTGACAAGAACACCTCACTTTTGCCAATATACGGGAAGCGCATTAGTGCCGATATTTGTGGTCTGGCGCTGATTTTTTTTTTACTTTACCGACCCTTAACTCGAAAAATTTTCGGTCGATTTTCGTTTTGCTTACTTCAAACAACGTGCCGTTCATTTCTAAGTAGGTACACAAACAATGGCGTATATCGGCCGGTAAAATCGGGTGTTATCTACGAAAAACCGGAGGGGGTGGGCTGATTTGCCCCCCCTCCAGGGCGCGTGTTTAAGTAAGCCAAATGAAATTCGACGGAAAAATTTTTCGAGTTGGGGTCGCTAAAGTCAAAAAAAAACTTCAGAGCCAGACCACAAATATCGGTGCTGATGCGCTTCCCGTATATTAGCAAAAAGGAAGTGTTCTTGGCAAAACTAGCGACTTGTTTGATGTACATTGTCATGATACATTGTCAAGTTCATGACAGGTTAACACACGCTCTGGAGGGGGATGGCAAAATCCGCCAACCCCTCCGATTTTTCGTACATAACTCCATATTGTACCGGCAGATTTATGCCAACTTCTTGCGTACCTGCTTAGACATGACCGGCGCATTGCTTAAAGCAAGAAAAATGAAAATCGGTCGTAAGTTTTAAAGTTAGGGGCCGTTAAACTAAAAATAATTCGCAGCGCCAGACCACAAAAATCGGCGCTGATGCGCTTCCCGTATATTGTCAAAGGGGAAGTGTTCTTGACAACACTAGCGACCTTGCTATGCATTTTTTATGCTATATAATTTAAAAGTCATGTTAGGTCGCCGAGGTCAAGTTAGGTCAAGTTCGTGACGGGCTAATGGAACCAAACTTGGTCAAGTGGAATGTGTCATAAATGCAAATGACTGTCATGCGATTGACGTCACTTTACATGTTACTCCCTACACATCCGGAAATATACTGTTTGTCATTTTGTGCCTAAGCATTTTTATTCTTTATTCATGTATTTCACTCCTTTCTTTGCGGAGCCGATTGTGCCGAGCCGCCCAACGGAGCAGCCGGGTTGGGAGCCCGGCTCCGATAACTGGAGCAGGTAATGACCTAATAAAGCACTCCTATATAGGTGACTTGAGGTCAAATAACGGATCTGACATCTATAGTGCATCATTAGTAATGTCCAAAACATCGTTAGTAGCAATTTTGGAGCATAGGGGGGCGGAATCCGCCCCTCCCCCTCTCCAGTGCGCGTTATTTTCGGAAGCCCTCCGGGGCTCGAGTTAATGCATGCCGTTCAATGTATCGTTGTGGATATATTAAAAGCTAAATTGATCTAGATCCAGGAACGACTCAATGTTAGAAAAAATGTAAGTATTTATTGCACGTGTCCCCTATGTTCTCCCAGCTACCTCCCTTTATCTGTTATCTCATTGGATTCATCGCTATCACTTCGTTGGTCCCATGGTTCCACAACGACTGGTCTGGGCGGAAGGACTTCCCCGGTCCCACTGGGGATGAGTGGAGATTCTGGTTTCCCTTCTGCATGGCGAATATTCGAGATGAGGAATATTTGCGATGGGGAATATGCGCGATGGCGAAAAGCGGCGTACCTGACAGCGCTAAAATTTTGGATGTCTGGTTCTACCTCATTTCGGTATGTTGCATCGATATTTTAGTGTGGACTCAGCAAAAGTCACCAAGCTAGATTATGTTGAGTGAACTCGCTCAAACGTTGTCTTTTAGCAACCTGAACAGTCGCCGTAAATTTATGAGTACTAACATCATCATATTTTCAAATGCGTATGTGATATATTAATCAAATATGTTTTGATTATATCATTTTGGGTGGATTTGCCTATTGTGATTATCATTACAAATGCATGCGAACCTGTTACTCTTTTATTGCTGGTTGACTTTAATCACAGTTTCTTTCCATGGTCCATGTCAATTCTTTTTGAACATGTAAAAATTAATAACAACAGTTGGTGTTGAGAATGGATATTTTAGCTCGTTGGCTGTGTATTTTGGCAGGGCATGGCTTAACACGCGCACTGGAAAAGGGGCGGCGAAGGCCGCCCACCCTTCCGATTTGTCGTAAGTAACTCCCGATTTTACCATTCGATATACGCCATGTTTTGTGTACCTTCTTCGAAATGTCAGATGCGTCACTTAAAACAATTAAACGAAAATCTCTCGAACATTTTTCAAGTTAGAGGCCATCAAAGACAAAACATATTCTTAGCGTCAGACTACAAAAATCGGCGCCGATGCGTTTCCCGTAAATCAGCAAAAGGGAAGTATTCATCACAATACTAGTAACTTGTTTGGTGTATATAATTATGCTATATTGTTTCAAGATCACGCTAGGTCATCGAGGTCAACTCAATTCAAGTTCATGACGGGTCAATGTTTGCCGAAACTTGTTCAACTGGAAGGTTGTCATAAATACAAACGACGGTCTTGCGATGCATGTCATTTTGCATGTAACTCTCTTCTGTTTATGTCATTGTGAACCTAAGCGTTTTCATATTTAAGTCATGTACCTCAGCCCTTTCTTCGTGAAGCCGACTATGCCCGGCCGCCCGCCGGACCGGTCGGACGGGAGGCCCGGTTCCGGTAACTGGAACCGTTAATTGACCCAATAGACTGCTGATATATAGGTGACCTGAAGTGAAGTCCCGGATCTATCATCTATATTGTATTGTTAGTTATTTCAAAAACATCATTGGTAACCTTTTGGAGCATTCAAAGGCAATCGCTGCGATCCATAACCATGTCAAGCTAAGCCACGGACAACAAGCCAAATATGACACATATGACCTCATTCGACCCTGAAGATATTCACCTGATCACATGAAATTTGCGCACAATACAGTTAACCACCATACCCATCTAACCTAAAAATGTCGTTTCTGTAGCTATAATATGAGCCGAGATCTAGATCCCCTCTCCAGCGTGAATAATTTGCAGAGGCCCTCCATGGCGCGTGTTAACCGAGTTGATTTACTCGACAAACCTTCGTTGAATCACCTTTCCTTCTGAATACCAGCATTTGCTAAAGCATCATGCTTAGTAGGAGAGCCAGATGTAGATTATGTAAGGCCCACGTTGCTGACCACCATTCTAAGCTCAATCGATTGTGTACAAGCCATTAGCGTAGTGGACAAAATCGGAAGGATGGGTAGGATGCTGATTGAAAATATGTGATGCGCACAAAAACATCACCCCACCAGCGGTCGCTACACGGTAAGCCATCAGTTTCAGCTCGTCGAGACGTGTCCAGTTCGCCGAAAGTTGGCGCGCGCGGGCTAAGCTTGGCGGCGGTTCGGCGACGTGCTTGGCCAGCTGGTGGGGGTGGCGGTGGGGTGCGGTGGCGGGGTGGGAGTGTGGGTGGGAGCGGGGTGGCGGTGGGAGGGGCGCCGGTGTGGGGGAGAGAGAGCGGCAGTGGCGGGAGTTCCCGGCGCGACCGCGCAGTGTGGCTCCCGAGCGCGGGCCGAGCGGTGTGTGGCGCGGACCGGTCTCTCGAGCCACCAGTCGCAGGCGCGCGCGCGCGGCACCAGGCGCGGAGAGCGGCGCAGTGACCACGTGCTCTGTTGACCCGCTCTCCTCGGCGCCGCAAGCATGTCACCGAGGTGGGTCGCCGGCCAGCGGCCCCGAGTGCTGGTGAACGTGTGTCCGATGTTGGTCACCATCCACACCTAGCAACCACGGCACGCGCCTGCGGCTGTCTGAATGTCAACAATCGTGGGTGCACCAATTGGGAACTTACTTTTACACCAAGCGTTACATAATAGGGATAAGCCGTGACATTCCAACACAGGCAACACAACACCGTGCTTCTCAACTAATTTTGTGGAAACTATGACACCCACGGAAATAACGAAATCAGATTTTTTCCTGAGTACAAACAAAGCAGATTCATTACGGGCACTAATGATGCTAAGAATGACGCCTTTTATAAGTGGTTCATTTTATTGGGGCATTTCGAAGCCTAGGCGCCTTTAAATCTGAACGAAAAGACGCAAGGAACTGTTAGAAATATAGATATGTATATACTTAATGTTCGAATTGAGACAAAAGTTGGATTGGGAGAAGGCCCTAATTTAGGAGGTTCTCCTTTTGAGATAGGTGCATCGCACTTAGAAATTGTACTTTATGGTACCCTAGCTATGTACTGAATTGCACGGTTTAGCCGAAGTGCAATTTTTTTGTAGCAGTTCAATCACTTTAACCTTTCACCACTTGGTGAATACTAACGCATTCAAAAACAAAAATAAGATATTCAGCGATCGCAGTTTTGTTAGTTCTGTTGAGGTAGACAATCCCCAACAGATGCATGTAAATATTTGCATTCAGCAATGCGTGACAGCTTATAAATATGTGGGGGTGACCTCATTTAACAGGTCGTAGGTCAGTGACTTTGAATGACCCGATCGCAAGGAGTTGTTTTGCAACACGTGCAAGCTGATTTCGGCGAAATGTGTAAAGTTGCGCGCCACCGTACGTCGTTCTGCCGCCATAGCGGATATCGCCCCCTCACTTTGGACCGGCAAGTGCTATGCTGATCGTCGAGACATCGTGGAGAGATACTGGGTCCAACCTTGTCACGTTTGTCGAATGTTCATAGACCTCCCCACACACATACATAGATGCCATACACACACACACACACACACACACACACCACACATACACACACATACACATACATAGATGCACACACACACACACACACACTATATATATATATATATATATATATATATATATATATATATATATATATATATATATCCATTCATTCATCCATACACGTCAATGCTTTTCTCTGTGGAATTTTTCGGTAAACGTTAACCAGCTACATCAGAACCAGACATCGCACATTGTCCAATTGCACGCAATACTATCACATGAACGGTATTTTTTCTGGCACTCATCTGACGAACGTAATACCATTGCATCGTCAGTATGCTTTTTTCGCATCGACAAAAAATACGCAATTCTATCGCCTGTTCTGTACTTGTATCGCATTGATCTAATGCACACAAGACTCGCCTAGTCAGCATTTTCACCGGGAGTGGAGATATCACTCATGCAGAATGCAGCAATAATTGCCTTCAAGCAGGCAACTTTCCAAGTTGGTGTACCCCTCTCCTGGCTGTTATATAATGGCTACTAGCAGCACAGCTTAATGGGCATGCTCAAATACTGACAACTGGTGTATATACTTCAAGCACTAGCAGCACGTGCTGGCATCAGGATATATTCCTCCTCTTTACCAGACTTGTTTTCCATAGTAATACTGGTCCGTGCAGGTGGAGTTACACCCCTCCCCGTTAGTATTTCTTCGGTGACCACGGGCAACCAGCGTGTCGATATGGCATCGCTTCGCATGGTAACGATGTATACTTGGCCGACCTCATAATGTAAAACATTTCAATGCTTTGTGTCATGGCACCGACCAATAACGTCATGGATCTGATCTATGACGTCAAAGCGAATTATCTGCGACTTGTCTGACTTAATGCATTCAAATCACTAGCAATGGGTATGATATGGTGATGGTTCATTCAGCCACCCTGTACGCATGATTAGCCTTTTCAAGGTCAACCTAGGTCAAGAGCATAATTTGAATTCGGATGACCTTTTTGGGATTGGAGCCACTCTGGGATTAATTGGATGCTGAAGCTGAATTTGGCGATAAATTGTACCCTTGCTTTGCATAAGCCGATGCTGTTATGTATTATCTCGAACCTGTCTGAGATGAGGTGCACACTTTAACGTCGTCATGGTGAGCATTCGAAGCTCATATTTGCTACTAATTTCACACAGGAAAGGATCGACTGTGAAGCGTTTCGAGTTGGACAGAAAATAGATGGCAAAGGTGGCCTGAGAGAGCATCCATTGATCTAAGATATATCAGCTGGGTATCAACGGCTAGATCTAGCGACACGCAACACTCCGGTCATTGTTGCATGTCGCCACCTTTCTCCGTTTTGAAATTATCCAGGTGGGATTGCAATAACGTCGCGCCCTGTACTGGTGAAGGTGGCGAAGTGCCGTGCACGAACGAGGGCAATAGCTCAGCTCCCGGAAGAGATTTACAGGTCAGGTCACGAACAATGGCTATAGCTTAGGACACGAACGAGAGCTATAGCTCAGGCCACGGATGAGGGCTATAGCTCAGGCAATGGACGAAAGGCATAGCTCAGGTCACGGACGAGGTAAATAACTCAGGTCACGGACGAAGATTATAGCTCAAACCACGGATATGGGTCACATAGGTACATGGCCTATGCCACGAACGAGCGCTATAGCCCAGCCCACGTACGAGGGTTATAGCTCAGGCCAGGGACGAGGGTTATAGCTCAGGCCACGTACGAGGGTTATAGCTCAGGCCACGGACGAGGGTTATAGCTCAGGCCACTGACGAGGGTTATAGCTCAGGCCACGGACGAGGGTTATAGCCCAGCACACGGACGAGGGTTGCAGCCCAGGCCACGGACGAGGTTTGCAGCCCAGGCCACGGACGAGGGTTGCAGCCCAGGCCACGGACGAGGGTTGTAGCTCAGCCCACGTACGAGGGTTGTAACCCAGGCCACGGACGAGGGTTATAGCTCAGGCCACGGACGAGGGTTGTAACCCAGGCCACGGACGAGGGTTATAGCTCAGGCCACGGACGAGGGTTATAGCTCAGGCCACGGACGAGGGTTGTAGCCCAGGCCACGGACGAGGGTTATAGCTCAGGCCACGGACGAGGGTTATAGCTCAGGCCACGGACGATGGTTATAGCCCAGGCCACGAACGAGGTTTGCAGCCCAGGCCACGGACGAGGTTTGCAGCCCAGGCCACGGACGAGGGTTGTAGCTCAGCCCACGTACGAGGGTTGTAACCCAGGCCACGGACGAGGGTTATAGCTCAGGCCACGGACGAGGGTTGTAACCCAGGCCACGGACGAGGGTTATAGCTCAGGCCACGGACGAGGGTTATAGCTCAGGCCACGGACGAGGGTTGTAGCCCAGGCCACGGACGAGGGTTATAGCTCAGGCCACGGACGAGGGTTGTAACTCAGGCCACGGATGAGTGCTGTAGCTCATGCCACCAACAGAAGAATGTATTGGTGCATTTGATATCGCCTTAACCGTATTACGGGGGATTACCAATTGCCCCCTTGGATATTATATGTAGCTCTCAACGATTGGCGCTATTATCCTGAACTCGGTGCCGTTTCATACATATCCTTACGGCATAGTGTGTCACTTTATAAACTGCTTACTTTGGTCTGGGGTGGCTCCAGAAGCAGGTTTTTCCAAGGCGTTCTGAAGCCTTATCGGGTTTTTGTTACTCCGTATTAGCCGATCCCATGGCAAATCGTAAGGGAAACCTAAAATTGTTCTTCACATGCCCTCTGTTTTTTATTTTAAAAGATGGGCACACCTGAATATCTATGGCCCAGATTACGAATCTGAGACTTAGCCTTCTGGATCGAAGCGATCGCGATATCCAGGCCATGCACGTTTTATGGTGGCAGATAAAGTTAGAAGAGAACTTAATTAGTATCTTTTAGTGGTTGCAGCGATGCATCATTCAAAGCAAAACACCTGACCAATGCAATAAAAATATGTGTGATGCCTAAGACTTATCTTTTGATCTTGTGTCCTCTTCAGGCTATGTTGACCTCATGACCGTCTAAGAGGTCCTAATTCGATGTTTTCACTTTGTCACAAGTGCATGTTGAAACGATGGTCTATCTGATGGCGGGATGCTATTTTTTGTGACGCCAAATTTGTTATGGGTCACAGAGATCAAATGACAGCGCCTCGCATGTCCTTCAAATGGTGTCATCTTACGATATAAGGAGCATAACCGGTATGGATGTCATTTAACACACACTTGCCCATAGATCGCGATGATAATATTTTCAAGTACGGCAGATGTCAAAAGTCGCATGTGGGTCGGTGACCTGATCACGGTACAGTGGATTTATGTGCATTGTAGAAGTGGTGGACTTGGATCTCATTCTAACGCCTTTTGGTGATTATCTTAACTATAGTAGATTTAATTGAACAAGAAGTCACCTTGCTCACATTGTGTCAGTTGACCAGTTGATTTAAGCTGAAGTTTGAGGCGTGCATAATAGAAGGTAATCCATATGGGTGTCGTTTGGGAGCACCGGTGTGAGGAAATACCGCAGCCATCGACGTGTCCTGAAAGGTCACAGAGGTCACCTTTGGATAATTTGTTTGTTTTTTTAACGATATCACGGTGTCCGATGCCTTGTAGGACTTGGTCATGGTGTGATCTTCTATCGCTGTGGCCTGTTAACGTTTGTCTTCTGTCGCTGTGGCCCGTTGACGTTTGTCTTCTGTCGCTGTGGCTCGTTGACGTTTGTCTTCTGTCGCTATGGTCTGTTGACGCCTGGACCACGCGCCATCTCGTTCAGTCGTCACCATTGTCTGACGTTTTCCGGAGGTGTCGGTCGAAGCCGCCGTGGCCACGCACGTCCCCGAACAGGAACTTAACAGAGAGGTGGCTAAGTGGCCGGATGGGCGGATCCCCACGTAGAGACCGCGGCTGCGGCGAGCAGGGGGCGGGTCCGCCGTGCGTGACAACTGAGATGAAGGCTCGTGCCTTTCGTCTTCTCCTCCCGGTGGTGGATCACTGAGCTGCCGGCCTATTGTGACTCGTCACCCGGCGTCCGGTCGGTCTTCTGATCGCCCCCCTGCCTCGTCGTGGCGAGTGGCCCCAGCGTCTGGTCTGTGCTGTACTCGTCTGCACTGGTCCGCACAGCGCCGTCTCCGGTCGCGAGTTTAGCCTCGTTCACTTGTTTCTTCTATGTCTCATTTTAATTTTGCAAGTCAGACGGTATTAGTAGGTTGTGCCCTGGAAGGGTGACATAGCCATACAAGACAACATTTCAGTAGGGCGGTGACAGCCCTGCCGTAGGATGTTCTGTATTCGCGAGTCTGAGGGGTCACCACTGCGTGCTGGCCGACGACGGGGCACTCAGAGCGTCTGTGTGTGATCTGCTGATCGCTGCACGTTGACTGGTGCCGTGCTGCCGACCGACGAGCATGTTCTACTGATTAGTGATGCAGCATGGCACCACTGCATCCCCAGGTACAATCGCAGTACGCTCAGCGTGACTCCCTGACATTGAGGCGGTCGTGGTCGGCGATCTTCCGATTGTTTTTCATTCATCATCTGGGATGGTACCAAAAGTTTCCGTTCGACCAACTCCCACTGCACTATTTATCCGCCAGTGCCATGCACCAGCGATTCACACGCAAGCTTTTGTGTGATATCTGACTCCTTACCTCCAATACTCAGAACTGGGGCAAGTCCAGTACTTCTACGATGAATGGACTCGGAAATAGAATAGCCATAACTTTGTAATTACTCGTAGCCATCAGAAGGATTTCAGTGCAAGGTGTGAGTGTATCATACTTTGGCAACCAGGCACGGCAACAATGCATGTGATGTCATTGGTGGGTCGGCTTTTCGTGTGATTTTCGTGTGAACAGCACTAAAACGAATTTTCCTTTGTCTTGGTGTGTACGGCATTTGCAGCATGACCGATACACTTCCCGCGTCTCGTGGAGGGCACAGAGAGACGTTATCGCTGAATGCCGCTGGTACGCAAGAGCGCACGGTGAGCGTGATAATGACGGCAGTATGAGTACGAAAGTAGAGAGTATGATATATCTGCAGATGTCGCGATTTCGCGACTACTGTGAACGCAGCGTCCGTGGCTGGCATGTCTGTCTCTGTCTCGAATAGAGCTATGTAATGTATGAATGTAATGTATGTATGTAATGTATGTATGTATTCCTTTAGAGGAGCATGCACATGGTGCACATACTTACGTGTTGTGTTCATGATTCGCTTTCAGCTCGAGTTAAATGAACTTGTAGATGCATTGCGTCGTGTGGCATCAAGTAATTCCCACGGAATTGGAATGATCCAATTTAGCTAATTTACTGAAGGCGAACAATATTCCTTATTCCATGTCCATCATCGTGTCAAGCTAAAGTCAAGCCACGTGCAATTGTGACCTCTGCGACCTCACATGACATTGGTTTGACACTGCCTCGCTCTCTGGATAAAGTGTGTGCAACGATACGCGTGACAAATACCTTTCGTAATGCACATGCACCGTTCAGTTTGAGGTAAGTCCTATGTGACCTCTCATAAACATACCTTTGCTACCATCTTGGTGTATGAAAATAGTGCTTTGAATTACAAGTAAGAGCCATATCGGGCAGATTTTCCAATGCAACCCAGGTCAATACTTCGAGGTCAGGGCACTGACCTAGATGTGAAAGCCAAATATGGCCACAGACTCAGATGTCAGATCTCTGACGATCTTAGCAATATCACAATTGTGTTGTATGAGCCAACAGCTTTGAAAAAGAAACACCATGTCGGCTATGTATATCAGGTATGTATTCCCAAGGTTGTTATATTTGTGTTCGGGATTACATTCAGTTGGAAATTAGTGACACCATAAATTCAGGCAAAATCCTGAAATATGTCCCAAATTTTACGCAGCCTGGACTCGCTTATGTTTCTTGAAAATTTGTTTGTGTTCACTCAGCAGAAGGGTCGTTCCATCAGCTATGGAATGGTGTAAGAAATGATACAATAGATAGCGATGGAATATATGTCACAGTATTGTCTGGAAATGCATTCCAAATTATCACGTTTTGCTCCTGTGTCCACCTGTCAAAACGTTACAGCCGGTATTTCAGAAGGCGTAGATTATGTCACAAAAAATCGACCTTTGTCTTGGGCGAGAACATCGGCTGATGCGCTTTCGAGTCTCAGAGCGCCCTCTGTGTACCCCCTAACAACTTCGCTGTCCAGTTCAACCCTGCCGTAACACAGTGGACGAGTCTCTCATTCCACTCACGCAGTTTTTGGCTGCACTGCTGTCCAACAACAATTTTTGTGATGTGTTGTTGGCAGCCAATTTGAATCGCCATCCATACTACATTGAGGTAGGATGTAATGCACCGCATGACAGCCTGGCCATAAGTGTTTTGCTCGCCGTGAGTATACCACGTGCATTCCGGCGTTTCGTTAGTTGATAGTTTACTGCTACAGCTCCACAGGGCATCAGTCCAAAGAGGCGTGCACTTGAGACCGCACCATGCAACATTGCAACAAAAGTTCACCAGTATTTCTGTAGATACAACTGTGGTCGCTCCTTCACTCGAAGTCACCTCTCTGTGGCTCTTCTGACCAGCGATACTCTCCTGTGCAGTATTGCAGTCCCCGTGTTATTGTCCGATGCGGCGGTGCAGTTCCTGGCATGATGCTCCCCACATGCCGGAGCCGGTCGGCGATCAGTAGTGAGGGACGACTTGGATGAATTTTGATGCAGACGAGCCTCGCTCTCGTGATGAGGATTCACGCATGTTTATGAGGGACATCGGTCCACGGTTCAATGCCTCGATACCAGTCAAGGAGGATAACCTTGACGTTCGAGTTCGCTTAATGCATGCAGTCACGTGCAACCGACAACCGAACATAAAGCCGGCAGCCGAACATAAAGCCGGCAGCCGAACATAAAGCCGGCAGCCGAACATAAAGCCGGCAGCCGAACATAAAGCCGGCAGCCGAACATAAAGCCGGCAGCCGAACATAAAGCCGGCAGCCGAACATAAAGCCGGCAGCCGAACATAAAGCCGGCAGCCGAACATAAAGCCGGCAGCCGAACATAAAGCCGGCAGCCGAACATAAAGCCGGCAGCCGAACATAAAGCCGGCAGCCGAACATAAAGCCGGCAACCGAATACAAATCCGGTAGCCGGATGTAAATCCAGCAGCCGAACACAAAGTCGGCAGCCAAACATGAAGCCGCCAGCCGAATATGATGCCGGTAGCCGCATACAAAGCCGGCAGTCGGATATAACACCGGCAGACGACAGACATGACAGAATCCATACAAAACATGGCCATATTTCAACATGAAATGCCAGCCATGCCCATCCGAAACGACAAGCCGGCTGGCGCGACATTGCACGCTGTGATGTATGTGACGCTTGCAGGGCCGACTGTGCAAAGCCAAACGGAGGAATGCCGCAGTTACGCAATTACGGCCCTCTTAGCGAGTAAGCGTCACAGTGGACATTCTTTACGAGCACAGCATGTAGCGTCTGACATTGGAAGCTGTGGTACTTTCAGATTCCAACGCTATAACCCAGATATTTGTGGAGAATTGATAGTGAGATCGTGCTTAGGTGTAGCACATAAGAGGATTTAAGGTGGGGGAAAATTAACTTGAGGACAGAGAAACATTCTGATTCCCATTGATATCCCCCAGAAGGTTTCTTTGCGGGAGCTCCTCCTACGTTGCAAGCAACACCTGAAATATTCTTGGAACATCTCCCAGGCCAGCGGTAGCTCAATGATGACGTCATCAAAACACACGGCTGCACCAGCACACTTGATTCACCGTCTCACTAATGCATTGTCATTGTTGCATCCTTGACACAGATTACCGTCGGCTCTCAAGATAGCCTGCCTGCACCGATTGCCGCTCACTTGTGGAAAATATCCACCGCCGGGCTTTGGAGGCCGTAGGGGGCCGGGGGCTGGGGGGCAGGGGTGGGGGTGGGGAGAGGGTACATTACCAGAGATGATGCGACGCACTCGACTCCGACAGTCTGGTACGGTCAGTGACCTTGAGCTGATGGCAAGTAGCACGACCAGCGACGTCCGGCTCCTGAGACCGCCCCATCCCCATCGTCCTTGTAGCTTCCAAGGGCCGCAATGGCTCATGTCTATCAACGCAGTGCTGTGACATTGGCTGAAAAACAGGGGGCTGTATCTGTGTTGTGGAGATGCATTAACATTTGGAAGGGCCGGCTTCACGAATCTCATCCAAGAGCATCTAAGCATCGTGACTTTCCGGTTTGTGTTTCAAATATATTTTGCCTATGCTCGGGCAAATTGGCTGCAGTCGCTTGCATTAAATTAGGCTCAAAACTTCATGGAGAGTACTTGACCATGATTGCACATGGCTTTGTCAGTGGAAAATCCAAAGGAACACTTCGATTTGCCCGGTAGCGCAGCGACGTCACGAGGAACAAATCGAGATGACAAAGGAGAGCTTCCGATCGTTGAGTCTACCAATTCCTTGTTTAAATTGACAGCCACGCAGAACTAAATTGTTCCCCTCATCCAACGTTGGCTTTCTATTCTGAAGGCAAGGTCACGTCTTGGTGCGCAGCCTACCCTTCCCCTTCCTCCTCCAAAAGAGTGCGCCAACCCGGCGGTGTGTACGTGTAGCAGAACTTGAGCATGGGTGCAGTACAGCATCGGAGAGATGCGGCGTGTCGTTGGAGGACGGTCTGGTCCAACGCCATGTGTGTGGGAGGACAGTCTGGTCCAACGTCACGTGTGTGGGTGGACGGTCTGGTCGGACGCCATGTGTGTGGGAGGGTGCGGTCTGGTCGGACGCCATGTGTGTGGGAGAGGACAGTCTGGTCCAACGCCATGTGTGTGGGGGAGGGGAGGACGGTCTGGTCCAGCGCCATGTGTGTGGGAGGGGACGGTCTGGTCGGACGCCATGTGTGTGGGAGGGTGCGGTCTGGTCCGACGCCATGTGTGTGGGAGGGGACGGTCTGGTCTGACGCCATGTGTGTGGGAGGGGGCGGTCTGGTCGGACGCCATGTGTGTGGGAGGGGGCGGTCTGGTCCAATGTCTCGTGTGTGGGTGGACGGTCTGGTCGAACGCCATGTGTGTGGGAGGGGGCGGTCTGGTCCGACTCCACGTGAGTGGGTGGACGGCGGCTGCGCGATGCCGTCTGGCCGGATGCCCGGACAGTCCGCACAGTCGGCGCCCCCCCCACCCCGTCCAGGATGCTGCCGACTGACGGGCGCGTGTGCATTGAAAGCAGTGGCGGCCGCCTGCTGCACCAGCATGCTTATATTCAGTCCGTGTGTCTTCAATGTCGCTGGATCCTTGGCAGCGTCGGCAGGGTCGGCAGGGTTGGCAGGGTCTGCAGGGTCGGCAAGGTCAGCAAGGTTGGCAGGGTCGGCAGGGTCGGCGGGGTCAGCAAGATTGTCAGGGTCGGCAGGGTCGGCAGGGTCGGCAGGGTCGGCAGGGTCGGCAGGGTCGGCTGGGTCGGCATGGTCAGCAATATTGGCAGGGTCGGCAGGGTCGTCAGGGTCGGCAGAGTCAGCACGACACTGTGGTGCCATGCACAGTGAGATCCGAAGGTCGAACAGACACCACTGACGGATAGATAGCCTTGACCTGAAGGTTGTCAACCCTCCTACCGGCGTCCTCCGCTCCTCTCCGCCACCCCCCCCCCCTAATACTATCGTCACGCTGCTGGCATGCAGCGGCCTTCTCTGGCCTTGCAGGATGAGGCCCGAGGAATTAACGGGCCCCTTGGCGCTGAATGCGAACTCATCAGATGACATGGCGTCGCAGGGGGGCAGTCGTGTCGGCCCAATGAAGATACATTGACTTCTTGTTCATAATTGTTGCGCTGGACTGAAGTTAATGCAGCTGATGGCAGGCTCCGAGTCTGCGCAATAAGTTTTGATTACGACAGCCTGCAATCTCGTGAAATTAGTTGCACAAACTGGCGCAGGGTTGTACGGCTGCAATATAGGTATGTCGCCAGAAACCGTGAAATGTGTCCACTTTTGTTGGCTGTCAATTAACTGTGCACAGTCGGGATCACTGACGCAGTGCACCGTCACACCACCCTAGACAGGAGCGTATCTGTGCACAGTCACACCTCCCCGGACGGGAGCGCATCTGTGCACAGTCACACCACCCAAGACAGGAGCTCTGTGGCACGCCTGGTTTTGCAGCCGTGTGGGTTTGCGTCTTATGTTGCAGGAAGGCTCGTTAGAGCATATCTGTTGGCTCCCTGGCCAGAACCCTGCATTTTCGAGGGGGGCTGTTGCTCAATTGGTAGCAATGCTTTCGGTGCACTACGTCGAGCGCAAAGATGATTTTTCGAAGAGGTCAGTAACGAGTATTTGCGTTTGCGAGAATACCTATATATAGGCGTCATCTCTAACCTGACGGCTGGAGTATATCTAGTATAACTCTAATATAAGTATTTCTAGAATACACACACACACACACACACACACACATATATATATATATATATATATATATATATATATATATATATATATATATATATATATATATATATATATATATATGTATGTGTGTGTGTGTGTGTATATATAAGTATACTTATACAGTATACTTATACACACACACACACACATATATATATATATATATATATATATGTGTGTGTGTGTATATACCATAGTATATTATGATAGTTACTAGTGCTGGACGCCAGTAACCGAGTGGGTTTACCTCCAAAAAGCAATTATCAAGCTGGTGCTTCAGCCCGGGCGGCCGGGAACACTGGTTATTGGCTAATCTATATAGCCAAGGAAATGTAGTTTTTGTTGTTGTTGTACCAAACAAAAATAAATCATGGCTGCCTGGATTGTTTGCTGAACAACACCGATAACATTTCTGGCTTATCTCACCTTTCTCTGTAACACTGGAAACACTGTTTTGGGTTGAATGCTTTCGGCCTAAATATTTGAAACAATGGCACGGATATCTAACGTAATTGATGTAGAAATCCATTCAACTATGGTAGATATGGCGATTTCTTTTTTGTTGCGGTGGGCCAAGCAGACGCGTGGTAAAAATCCGACAATGAGGCACGCTGCCCTTCATCCTGTCCTACAGCAAAGTTCATTCGTTCCGTTCCGTTCCTGGGAGATCCAGTGCTTTTCGAAGCGCATCGATGTTTTTGGGTAGGAACTGACCAGCTCTCCAGTTTTGCATAAGCAATGCCTTCCGAACACACAGTGGAACGGCGCCCAGCTTCCGGTCGTGCACAGATAAGCATCACTGCACCTTGCAAGTAGCATTTCAAATGCAGCATGTCGGCTGCTTCCCTTGGTCTTGACGGCTCGTCACCGTCTGAGGTGGATCGGCCAGCCGATCGGACCGGAAGCGGCGGTCGGCCGGCCGAGAGTGGACAGGCGCGCGACCGGTCGCCCACTGGTGGTGACCGCTCCGTCAGACGAACAACTGTTGGGCGCTGCATGACCTCTGCAGTCGATGCGCCCTTAAACCCCAATAACCAACCAACGAACAACTGCGATGCGCTCTGCCGAACAATCAGATCCACAAGATTACCGGCATGTCGACGCCTTTTTCCCGGCACGTCTTCACTTCGTTGTGGCTACTTTTACACTTGTAGGGCACTTGTGTGGTACGCTTGATCCAAGCCATGCCACTTTTAAGCATGCTCATGTGCAACCACGCGCCAAGCCACCATGAAGCTACATCTCAACGCACTCAAACTGAGCACATGTTAACCGTCGCCTAAGTGCTACATTTACCCGTCTACGCCAATGGAGAAGGGCGAGGTTTGATGCGACCCCTTGGCGCTTCCAGACGAAAGGTGCTAGAGTGATGGAGCGTGGATGGGCGTGTGGGGTGGGGCGAAATCTTGCGAGTGACATCAAATTTGTGTATCTGTAAGCGATAGGTGACCGTTCAAATCAGGTCAAAGGCCGCATTTTAGCAAACAACCGATACTTTTCACAAGCTGATCGCAAACCTTTTCCTAAAACGCATCAGATATACGCTTCTCGTCAGCATCATGGTGTCCGTCGGTGCTTTGCCAGAAAACGACATATCTCAAGCTCCACTTAAGGCAAAGATCAGGTCAGGTCAAGGGCCGACCCGGATTTTGACCGCTTGCTAGCATATCGGTTAAAACCGGTGCTTCCATCTACCCCAGGATAGAAATGGACGACGAAATGGGATTCGGAACTTCAAACAATCCTAGATATACTGTCGAGCTAAGAATGGTCATAAGGAATTGACGTAGGCCACTGACCTTTATTGAACGTAGAATGGTACTGGGATACTGTCCGAATCGGTACAGATCTATTTGTCTAAATCGCACAAGTGACTCTTTAGCTCACCATGACATGCTAAGTTACGATAATCCGCGATTTCGTTAAAAAAAGGTCGGAGATGTTCCACTGTATGACGTCATAACCCGTGACCTGACATGACCTAGCATAAAAAATGCCACGAAAACGTCGCGCCGGTGGGTATTGCAAATTTCACCACTTTCTGTCGAACGGTTCGGAAGCTTTCCAGAAAGGCCTCAGGGGGTTGCCTTACCCCTCCCCCACCTGCGATGATCAATGCAACTGTTCCACATTTCATTCCTTACCCTACCCTAGATGAAAAACAATAAACCCACCTTGCGTGGACAATTTGCCTTACCAGCAGCATTTAACAAAAGTCTGCATTCATGGGCCGCGAACAAATGGGTGTGTTTGTTCGGTCGCCCTCCTTGTAATAACACATCCATTCACATATTCAATAGGAAAAGGAGGTTCGGAAAGCCATTCAATACTCATCATATAATTAGGATCAGCTCATGTGACGTCCCAGCGCAGGCCTTTTCACTGGAGTTTTCAGTGAAAGTATGCTTGAAAGAGTCTTCTTCCCAGTATTCGAAGTATTTCCAGCATGCCCAAGTATACCTGGGCATGCTGTCCGCTGACTGCTAGTCGAAAGAGTTTCTGCCGAGTGACATCATGGAACCAAAGTAGCAGATAGTTCCCTCAGTGAAGTTGGCTGCAACTGGATCTGTCCGTCTTTCCCCACCTGGTTGCCTGCACCCACCTTCCCCTATCGATGTCGCGTGCAACTCGTGTCATGTGACAAGGCAGCGTATCATGTCACAAGGTGATGTGCCATGCTACAAGATGATGTGCCATGTGTCAAGATGACGTGCCATGTGACAAGGTGACGTATCGTTTGACAAAGTGACGTGCCATGTGAGTAGGTGACGTTCCATGTGATAAGGTGACGGTCATGTGACAAGATGACGTGTCATGTGACTAGACTTTGGTGACATGCCATGCCCGTATATGCCATACGCATAGCGCAAATTTACGCCAAATGGGAAACACGGGATCTGACCGACAGAGAAGGTGTGACGATATATGAGCGTCTCAGTCCCACGACCACGCTCATCATAGTGGCTGCGTTCAGCCGCCGTACAGCAGCCATGCAGGTATGTTATGTCGCCGTTCAGTGCTCTCTGCCGCCCACGGCTGAGGCTATCGTATGTTTGGCACAGCACGAAGACTGTCTACAGCCGTGCAACAATGCACTGTGGCTGTTAAATATATTTGCGCCAAGCATCGGCTGGCTCCCTGGTTACGCTCGTGCCTGCCTGATAAGCTCACCTCATCTCAAGGTCAGCCGATTATCGTCAGAAGGCATGCGCCGACATCTGTCTGCAGAATGTCCCGCTGGGATTTCCTATATATTGACTATAGGATTTTCCAATTAGGAAGTACCGCCGAAAATTGAAATCGTGTCGGGAATCTCTGGAGAACATGCTGTCCCTGGAAACTACGCGCCGTGCCAAGTCATTACTGTAAGCACTTTTGTGCGCTCATTTACAATGGAGACACATTCTGGTGTCACTTCATCTCGCAGGTTCATTAATCCGCGCCCTCTCGGGTGTGGGGGCTGATATGCGCCCCTAAGGTTTTCCGTGGATGTTGAAGGAACGGCACGCGGCAGCACGTCAAAATTTGCCGTATCTTTTCACATACCAATTTGACATGTTGTGACAAAATGTTGAGGTCAGGTCATCTAGGGTCAAGAAGTTAGTCAAGGTCAAGTGAGGTCACATTCAGGAAAGTTTAACCAGTCGTCACGCTTTAATGGATACAGATATTTTAATGAAATTTAAAGCGTTTGCTTATCTTTAGAGACGGAACAAAACGCATGATATATTTTGTTTCACGGTTTTTATTACTTAATATTTTTGCATATTTGCCCATTAGGGCTAACACCGAAGGTTCTGGGTAAAGCAAACATTTTTATGGGAGCAAGTTAACTTCGAACAACATTATTCGGTCCGGTCTACGCATTACTAAAATAAAAATGGAAGTAAATTCAAAATTCGAAATTTTAAAACTTTGCAAAATGAAAAGTTTGATTTTTGGGTGCACAAAAATTGTAGGGGGTGGTCGATTTCTTCTCCCTTTTCTGATTCCAAATAATAATGTTATTTTTTAAATCTCCACAAAATGAACTCCCCACAACCAGAGCTATGATGTAAGCCGCAAAAACCTAGGCCCCTTGTGACGTCACTTTTGAGGTATAAAATTTTCGGGTCGTGTCTGGCCATACCCATCGAGCGTTTTCTGATTCACACCTCTCGTTTTCGTGCGACGCTTAGTTTGGAGATTACAGGGGGTGCATGCATTACAGGGGGTGGGGATATGACCGGAGGTCAGCGCTGACGACAATGAGGTGACCTGTCGAGGCCAGGCTGCGTCACAGGACCAGCCTCAGCAGCGCCTGCTGGTCACTGACCTCAACTAACCTCAACGGGCGAATTGACACCATCGCCAGAGATGTTTTGATGGTTGGGGTTCGCCAGCCATACCGATGCAGGATCCTCCCAGTGATTTACGTGAGGGTCCGCTCTTGAATATAGCCGTTTCGTTTTTTTATGCGGGTTTTTGCCGGGGTGGCTTTATGAACCTATGCCAATCATAGTAGATTGTCCTGTGACAAGCGCAGCTTGTTGCGTGAGCCCGGACCCACTCGATGTGTGAATACCAGTTCAGCGGCTGACTTTCTCTCGGAAGACTTCCGTGCCGTCAGTGCACCGGCACGGACGCCCGGTCTCCGAGCCCAGCCTTCTCAGGCCAGTTGCCAGCTGATCCTTCCAGCCGGGGGCTGAATGCGAGCGTGCGAGCGACCCTGCCTGGCCAAGACAACGAGACTGGTGCAGGCGGACGTACTGGCCACCCGAACTATCAGCTCGAGCTCGGCCGGTCTTTAGAGCCGCCAAGCGTGAACGTTTCAGGCCGCAGTGACGGATAATCCGCTTCCCTGTGCGGTCGTCGAGGCTCAGACCAGCTGAGCGCATATCTTGGTGCTTCTGGTGTAAAGTTGTTATTCTTCGCGAGCCACGGTCAAGGTCGTGCCAGATCAGAAGCAGCGCGCGCGCGCGCGCATGCAGCTAGCCGAGTGGTCATACACCGATTATCACCAGGAATGTAATCAACTCCATTAGTAGTGATCATGATTCTGGACTAACCAGAGCAGTTGACTGCACGCGCATTTCAATTCATTCGACTGCACAAAAACTCAACTTCAGGAACCAGATACGGTTGGTCCCGGTTCAAGACTTGAATAAGTGCCGACATGCAGATTTGCTTCTTATCAACTCAGTACTTTCATGCACTAGGTTGTGGCCCGTCTAGCTTTACCCTGCATAGCTTTACCTGGAATCCCTTTACAGTTTTATAACCTTCATGCGTTAAGACCCAATGCAGTTTTTTCAACCGCAAGCATTATGTGTGGTGTCTTGTTAACAATTCCTCGACGATAGGATTGCACGCGATAAAACGGTATTTAATGTTGAATCTGCGCAAAGCATATGCAACGTCATTTAACAGCCCATTTTCCTCAACGTCTGAATGAATGCAGCTATTACACATTGCAAAGTGTGTCAAGCTTGTTTCAACCTACGAAGAAGCAAGTAAACCTCCTGCCAGACCTTAATATATGTGGCTTATCCAGTCTGGCCCGTCATCCATCCAGCCGTGAGGAATCTTCCTGGTATGTCATGTTCGTTCATGCCATTGCATCAGGCCATGGGAGGAATTCCTCCTGGTATGTCATCTTCATGCATTCCTCTGTATCAGGTTATGGGAAGAACATGCATTTTGCACCACTCGGTAGGTTTTCGTGCGCACACTTCACGAAGAGGGGCATATATATGCACGTGGATGTGTGTATGTATTGTGGGTAATGTGCATGCATGTGAACTACGAAACAACTCGCATTCAACCCCACATGCACTGACCACCTAGTCATACATGAAAATTCTCACCGTGACAAGCCGAAGTACCATATCAAGGTATCCAAGTTAAGTGTATTGTATGGCATATGAGATTTTTGTTTCTTACAAGAAATGCATGATATCCCAAGCGTAGACATGGGAGCAAAACCTATGTTTCGAAGTAGTGCGCTGCTATTCTGCCTCCCTGTCCAGTGCACCCTTAAGCACACTAATTGTCCGCGATGCGCTTTGCAAACCAATGCTTGAATATCATGAACCGCATACAGCGTTCACGGAATATTGGGAGGATTACGGGATATTGAGGATTTTGTTCCTAAAAATCTTGCAACGCTAAATAGTGGAGGCTGACATTTGAACATTGGATCTTCGTCAGCGGCATTAAGCCAACGCCGGAGACGGGCGCCACAGGCTGACGACCCACAAACAGCACCGCCTCCGAAAACACTCGTGGAAGCCTGTCGCACGACCGGATTATAATTTGGAAATGTAAAGCCACTGATGTGGATTAGGTCAAGACGTCAGGAGGCGGCAAGCCTGCAGACCTCATTTAGAGACAGCCAAGTGCAGAGTTCTGCAACCGAATGCAGTAATGACCTCGTTAGATAATGTTATTTCTATTTGTAGTACGTGGTATTCGTGATATGCATGCATCGTCCAGCTGGAATGTATGAGCTGGCCATTGCTGAATTGTGCATGGAAGCTACTCTGATGTCGAACGCCCATAATTATCTGCAGACTGGCGGAGATGAAACGAAGTATTCGCATCATTAAAGAAAATTGATCTGTTTCCTATTCGCCATATATCAATGTATAAACAAACATACTTATCTAGCACAGAAAAGCAATGCTCGGGTCGAATAATTGAATGAATCGCGAGAAGTGGAAGCACGTATATGCGCGTTGCACGCAATATCACGCCATACAGGTACTGTAACATATTATACTGCCTTCTATGTCCAAAACAGAAAGGCCAAAGCAGACCAGCTCGTGATCCGAATGATATGCCGAAGAGCGTTTGTGACCCCGCTGCATGCTCGGTTCATCCATCAATTGTTGAGACGGGTCGGGCAATCAGTATACCATGACACCCGCTCTTGCATCCACAACATCAAAATTTCCTTGCTGCAACAGAAGAGAAAACGTATAGGCAACGGTTTCCTCTGCTCCCAGGCGGCATGGTTTTCACTGCACCACGTGATATGCTTATAGTCACCGTTTGCCCTTGTTCTTCGGCGGTACTGTTTTCACTGCACCACGTGATATGCCTCTCGCCCAATCAATCACAACTATCCACCGACTTCCTGGGTCGGCGGTTTCTCAGTCGGCTTCAGACCTCAACAACACCGGTATGGCTGGGGAAACGGTACCGATGGTAAGTCGGTGTGGCTGGGGTACCGGTGTAGCTGGGGACCGGTGTAGCTGGGTACCGGTCCCGGTGGTAAGCCGCTGTGGCTGGGTGCCGGCGTGGCTGGGTACCGGTGTGGCTGGGTACCGGTGTGGCTGGGTACCGGTCCCGGTGGTAAGCCGCTGTGGCTGGGTGCCGGCGTGGCTGGGTACCGGTGTGGCTGGGTACCGGTGTGGCTGGGTACCGGTGTGGCTGGGTACCGGTGTGGCTGGGTACCGGTGTGGCTGGGTACCGGTGTGGCTGGGTACCGGTGTGGCTGGGTGCCGGTGTGGCTGGGTGCCGGTGTGGCTGGGTGCCGGTGTGGCTGGGTGCCGGTGTGGCTGGGTGCCGGTGTGGCTGGGTGCCGGTGTGGCTGGGTGCCGGTGTGGCTGGGTACCGGTGTGGCTGGGTGCCGTGTGGCTGGGTACCGGTGTGGCTGGGTGCCGGTGTGGCTGGGTGCCGGTGTGGCTGGGTACCGCTGTGGCTGGGTACCGGTGTAGCTGGGTACCGGTGTGGCTGGGTGCCGGTGTGGCTGGGTACCGGTGTGGCTGGGTGCCGGTGTGGCTGGGTGCCGGTGTGGCTGGGTGCCGCTGTGGCTGGGTGTCGGTGTGGCTGGGTACCGGTGTAGCTGGGTACCGGTGTGGCTGGGTGCCGGTGTAGCTGGGTGCCGGTGTGGCTGGGTGCCGGTGTGGCTGGGTGTCGGTGTATCTGGGTGCCGGTGGTGGCTGGGTGTGCCCGGTGTGGCTGGGTGCCGGTGTGTGGCTTGGGTGCCGGTGTGGCTGGGTGCCGGTGTGGCTGGGTGCCGGTGTGGCTGGGTGCCGGTGTGGCTGGGTGCCGGTGTGGCTGGGTGCCGGTGGTGGGTGCCGGTGTGCCGGTGTGGCTGGGTGCCGGTGTGGCTGGGTGCCGGTGTGGCTGGGTGCCGGTGTGGCTGGGTGCCGGTGTGGCTGGGTGCCGGTGTGGCTGGGTGCCGGTGTGGCTGGGTGCCGGTGTGGCTGGGTGCCGGTGTGGCTGGGTGCCGGTGTGGCTGGGGTGCCGGTGTAGCTGGGTACCGGTGCCGGTGGTATGCCGGTGTGGCTGGGTGCCGGTGTGGCTGGGTGCCGGTGTGGCTGGGTGCCGGTGTGGCTGGGTGCCGGTGTGGCTGGGTACCGGTGTGGCTGGGTGCCGGTGTGGCTGGGTGCCGGTGTGGCTGGGTACCGGTGTGGCTGGGTGCCGGTGTGGCTGGGTGCCGGTGTGGCTGGGTGCCGGTGTGGCTGGGTGCCGGTGTGGCTGGGTGCCGCTGTGGCTGGGTGCCGGTGTGGCTGGGTACCGCTGTGGCTGGGTACCGGTGTGGCTGGGTGCCGGTGTGGCTGGGTGCCGGTGTGGCTCCGGTGTGGCTGGGTGCCGGTGTGGCTGGGGTACCGGTGTGGCTGGGTGCCGGTGTGGCTGGGTGCCGGTGTGGCTGGGTGCCGGTGTGGCTGGGTGCCGGTGTGGCTGGGTGTCGGTGTGGCTGGGTACCGGTGTGGCTGGGTACCGGTGTGGCTGGGTACCGGTGTGGCTGGGTGCCGGTGTGGCTGGGTGCCGGTGTGGCTGGGTGCCGGTGTGGCTGGGTGCCGCTCTGGCTGGGGTGCCGCTGTGGCTGGGTGCCGCTGTGGCTGGGTGTCGGTGTGGCTGGGTGCCGCTCTGGCTGGGTACCGGTGTGGCTGGGTACCGGTGTGGCTGGGTACCGGTGTGGCTGGGTGCCGGTGTGCCTGGGTGCCGGTGTGGCTGGGTGCCGGTGTGCCTGGGTGTCGGCGTGGCTGGGTGCCGGTGTGGCTTGGATACCGGGGTGGCTGGGTGTCGGCGTGGCTGGGTGTCGGCGTGGCTGGGTGCCGGTGTAGCTGGGTGCCGGTGTAGCTGGGAACAGTGTGGCTGGGGACCAGTGTGGCTGGGGTACCGGTCCCGGTGGTAAGTCGGCTGGGGTACCGGTCCCGGTGGTAAGTCGGCTGGGGTACCGGTCCCGGTGGTAAGTCGGCTGGGGTACCGGTCCCCGTGGTAAATCGGCTGTGGTGCCGGTCCCGGTGGTAAGTCGGTGTGGCTGAAGTACCGGTGTAGCTGGGGTACCGGCGTGGCTGGGTGCCGGCGTGGCTGGGTGCCGGCGTGGCTGGGTGCCGGCGTGGCTGGGTGCCGGCGTGGCTGGGTGCCGGTGTGGCTGGGTGCCGGTGTGGCTGGGTGCCGGTGTGGCTGGGTGCCGGCGTGGCTGGGTGCCGGCGTGGCTGGGTGCCGGTGTGGCTGGGTGCCGGTGTGGCTGGGTGCCGGTGTGGCTGGGTGCCGGTGTGGCTGGGGTACCGGGCTCAGGTCCTTGAGGTGAGCCGCTTTGGCACGTGGCTCGCAACTCTTCGGGACAGCTCGGTCTGGAATGGGGCTGAGCTTATGGGGTGATGCCCATCTGGGAGGGGGTTCAGAACACTTTGGATTAGGTCGGTGCCATACGAGGCTTAGCTTCCTGGACTCAAGTCTCGGAGCTCAGCTTCCAGACTCGGTCCGCCGTGTCTCTGGAGCTCAGCTCTCCGACCTACGAGATGGTCCTACGACCTACGACTTAGGTCTACGAGGTGGGCTGCCACGGATCCCGGGCTCGGCTCTCCTGGCGAGACCTACAGGCTGTGTCGCCGGTGCAGGCTCGGCCCTCGTGGCTCGGCTCCAGTGGCGAGACCTATAGGCGGTGTCGTCGGTGCAGGCTTGGCCGGCCTACAGGCTGTGTCGCCGGTGCAGGGCTCGGCCCTCGTGGCTCGGCTCCAGTGGCAAGACCTACAGGCTGTGTCGCCGGTGCAGGCTCGGCCCTCGTGGCTCGGCTCCAGTGGCGAGACCTACAGGTTGTGTCGCCGGTGCGGGGCTCGGCCCTCGTGGCTCGGCTCCGGTGGCGAGACCTACAGGTTGTGTCGCCGGTGCAGGCTCGGCCCTCGTGGCTCGGCTCCAGTGGCGAGACCTACAGGCTGTGTCGCCGGTGCGGGGCCGGTCCGGTTGCGCCACGGCCGGCGAGCGTTTCTGCCAAATATCGTGCTGACCGCCGCCTGCCCCCGGCCGGGAAAGTGAGCTGCAACGTTGCTCAACGTCGCGACGGCCGCGTCGGCCTTCCGGAGGCCGTTGCCGCCACCGGTCGCCTCCCGCCCGCCGGAAAACCCTCGCGGGAGATGGATCGCGCACGGCGGCCGTCCCTGTCGGGACGTGCTCGGTGCCGGGGCTTACAGAGCTGGAGGTCGAGGTGGACGTCTATTTTCGGAGGCGTGCGGTATATGGCGTCATCAAGGTTCGTTTTGGAATGGGCCTCGTACATTCATGTGGTCGGCGGTTCCTTGCACGGTTGTGTCTCGGACATCGTGACCTGTGGGCGTCTGGAGGGATGCTTCCCGTACGTCGTGTGACGCAGGTACGGTCGAGGTGTGCTGCACAAACAGCGCTATGCAGAGTCGTGCCGGGGTGTGTGCTGGACGCGCGTGAGCGACAGAGAGCTCCGCAGATCATACGGCGATGCTCCAGGTATATTCACCCGCGAGCAGGCAGGCAGAGTTCCCTGTAGCTCATACGGCGATGCTCCAGGTATATTCACCCGCGAGCAGACAGACATAGCTCCCTATAGGTCACATGGCGATGATCCAGGTATATTCACCCGATAAACAGATAGACATAGGTCCCTGTAGGTCGCATGGCGATGATGCAGGTATTTTCACCCGCGAACAGACATAGCTCCCTGTAGGTCACATGGCGATGATCCAGGTATATTCACCCGCAAACAGACATACAAAGGTCCCTGTAAGTCAGATGGGTGCTATTGACAGATGGGTCAGATGGCTAACAGATGAGTGAGCCATGCAGACAACATTCATTTAGAAAATTAGTTCCCGAAAACTCCATACTTCAAGGAAGTTCTATTGACAAACTTGCCTCCTGATTAATCAAGACTAACGACAATGATAAATATATCTGGACCTTGGTGAGTCTGAGTATATTTATTTCACGCATTGGCTATGATATAGCAAACTAACAAATATCAAGCTCACTGTCAACTTTGTTTGATGGCTAGCCTTAGGCTAACCTGCTCCATGGTCTAGTAGTTCCTCATTATGGCAAGAACATGGAACTTTATCTACGAGGTGTAATGGGCAGTATGTTTTTGCAGCAACGAACTAACGATGCGAATTTTTCGAAGAGAATATCGACTTTGTTGAGCGCCACCGACGGATTTCTATTCATATGAACTGGTTGGCTGGCTTGAATTATTTGAGCTTTTTAGACATCCATTACGTAAGGGTGGTTGAAAGCATGATGTTCATCGTGGCAATTAAATGCACAACTGCGAGTAACAAAACAACTTGCAACAAATCAATCGAGTCACAGGGCTGCGATTTAAGCATCCCGTGGACGGCATTCATAACCTTCCTCTTCGCTTGTTGTTGTGCGAAACGTCATATGCATACGTAGGCTTTAGTACTTTGAAGGTGGCTATTTTTGGACGATGTTTGCTTGTTGGTGTTCCCAGTACCCGGGATTAAGAGTTGTATATCATGACGTTGGCCTGAACATTTAGTAGCAGGATTGTCAGAAGCTGAGGTCCCGAACATCTCGACATCTTTGTGAATATTTTTTTTTTTTTAAATTTTCTATGAACGCTGTATGAGGTTTATCATGTTAAAGCATTGCTTCTGAAAACCGCATGCCAGGCAATGGTACCCTCAGGTTTTAAAGGATATTCAGGGACAGCAGCAGCACAATACTTCTAGATATTGGTTTAGTTTCAATTTGTTTGATTATCAATGAATCAACTTCTGTGATGAATTGCTGTTTCTTTTCATACATGCCGCAGCATAAACGTATATACCATACCATTGCAATGTCGTCTCGGTAGCTCAGGTACCACCCGGGACGAGCTAAGGGAATGGCCTTGTCAGTGCATTAAAGGTACGTTAAATCTTCGTAAGACCATTCAGCTATTAAACCATGAAACCGTTAAACGATTTGAACGTTTCTCTGACGCAACATTCATATGGAGTGATAATATATTGCTCACAAACCACGAAAATTGTCAGCAGCAGGTCAGCTTTTACACGCCCATCACATGGCAACCCTCTCAATGCGTGTGCTCTAAATGTGCGATTAAAAACGCGAGCCTGCAGGCAAACGGATGATAATACATACCAGCTGCCACCTGGATCATCACGGTGACACATGTATAACATCGTCTTCCATCGGGACTGTCGAAAAGCTATGCACGACGTAGGTGGTTGTCATCCGCATTGGTAGTGCCATCCAGGGGTTGTCACAAGGCTATGTGTGATGTAGGTGATTGTCATCTCTATTGATAACGTCATGTCGGACTGTCAGAAGACTATGCGCGATGTAGATGATTGACATCTGTATTGGTAGCGTCATGCAGCGGATGCCAGGAGGCTATGTGTGATGTAGGTGGTTGTCATCTCTATTGATAACGTCATGTCGGACTGTCAGAAGACTATGCGCGGTGTAGGTGGTTGTCATCTGTATTAATAGTATAATGTCAGGCTGTCAGAAGACTATGCGCGGTGTAGGTGATTGTCATCTCTATTGAAAACGTCATGTCGGGCTGTCAGAAGACTATACGCGGTGTAGGTGGTTGACATATGTATTGGTAGCGTCATGCAGAGACTGCCAGAAGGCTATGTGTGATGTAGGTGATTGTCATCTCTATTGATAACGTCATGTCAGGCTGTCAGAAGACTATAGGCGATGTAGATGATTGACATCTGTATTGGTAGCGTCATGCAGTGACTGCCAGAAGGCTATGTGTCATGTAGGTGATTGTCATCTCTATTGATAACGTCATGTCGGGCTGTCAGAAGACTATACGAGGTGTAGGTGATTGACATCTGTATTGGCAGCGTCATGTGGAGACGATCGCTTCTAGTGTGAGAACTAGCATCTTGAACCTCTGCTGGCAGACTGGCACCGTTGTGTGACCTCTGATTAAATACGGACACTGCTGCGTGACCTCTTGGCTCGTACTGACACTGCTGCGTGACCTTTGGTTTTAGATTGAGACCACTGAGTGACCTTTCGGCTCATACTGACACCGCTGCGTGACCTCTGGTTTCAGACTGAGACCACTGAGCGACCTCTTGGCTCACACTGACACCGTTGTGTGACCACTGGTTTCAGACTGACACGGCTGTGCCTGCTTCTGATGGCGCTGGCCCCACCGTCGTCCCCGCAGCAGCGGACAGAATTTGGCGCGCAACTGCCGCGGTTCGACCCAGCTCGGGTGCGGGAGGCCATCGGTGTGGCGACCGAACGCGTCAAGGCTCGTCTCGGCGATCACCGTCCCGGAGGATCAGGTCAGCCTCGGTCGGCGCTCGCTGCCGGTCGCCACGGCACGCCTGGCGCCTGACGCCTGACGCCTGACATAGAAACGACTGACATGCCAGGCTGTCCGTCTGCACGGACGGCAATTGGCGGCTGTGGCGTTGCGTGATCCCGCGAGGACCTGCAATAAGTGTTATTCATTGCGAGAGAGGTCAAAACCAATCGCTTTTCACGAAAAGTCGGCCCGTTGCCCAACGGTTTCGGCATTTGTCAAGGATCATTTCTCGGACCTTCCCTCTACTGCGTCTTCTCCAGCGACCTCAGACTGTTCGCCAATAACGTGTTATTTATCCATTACTTCGATAACACTAGCATTTTGATCGGTGGCAAAAGTCTGAAACTCAAAATGTTGTCGCTCAAGTGGAAACAGCTTTGGCGACCATCGACTGGCTTCGAGCAAATGGGCTGAAGGTTAACGATGCAAAGACTCAGCTGATGCTCTTTGGTAGCTCAGAAAATGTGCGCATCATCCAGCATGTCACGGTTAAATTTAGCGATCACGCTATTTTCTCCCGCCCCCCCCCAAGAAAAAAAACGTCTCAGAAGTGAATCGGCGTTGCCTTGGCGTTTTGGGTGGTAGGTCACTTTTGAAGGGCCATCTTCCACCTACTGTCGTCTCCGTGCTGATCAATGCCCTGGTCTTCTAGCAGATTCGTTACTGCATTTTTGTGCACGGTTACGGAATAAAAAAGAACCTATCTCGCATTATAAAAAGTGACTAGCTGCTCAGCAAAAGTAATTTTCGGCCGCAGGAAGTTTGGCCATGCTTCCGATCTGCTGAGGAGACTGGGCTGGTCCAGTGTGGAGAACCTAGCAAGGCACCACATCCTGTTCCTCACACATAAGGTATGCCGCCACGGCGGATGAAAGTCGCTGAATCGTGGTCCCACCATCGTAACGCAGACTTGGGACCGGACCACCCATCAGGACCATCCCTTGTATGTTTGTTTGTTTGTTGGTTGGTTGGTTCACGACACACTTTATGCACATTCACGGCTAATGGCGCCGCCCACACTGTTTTGCCGGTGGGTCCCTTGTATGTCCTCCCGGTTCGGCACTGATACGGGGAAGAGACGATTCAACTGCAGAGTCCCACCGCTGTCCAACTCGTCGCCACCCGAGCCGGTGCGGCTTCCCGTGCCGATCTTCGGTCGCCACCTGCGGCGGCACCTTTCGGATGCGCCGCCCGAGCCGGACTGATTTACTGCTCGCCCCGCGGTATTTATTACGACTTGTATAACCACTTGTGCAACTGTTCTGTGGTATTGACCTATTTGTGTCCTGCTGTTTTACCATCATTACGCGATGTTGCAATAGTCGCGTGTTCACTGTGGGTTATCTGAGTGCACGCCTGCAAATGTATCTGTATTTGTAAAATGCGTGATGGAGAAACCAGGGTGCCGCGGTCACCCGGTTGGTAGAGCGTCAGGCTCTTGATCGCAAGCTTGTGGGTTCGAATCTCACAACCGACGGCGTTTACCGAGTCCACCCGCGACCAATCTGCGTGAGAGATTGGCGACGCCATATGACCTAGCGGTTGAATGCGTCGTAGAGGGACCAGAGAAATCAAGAAGATGGAGAAGCCTGATTTAGGAACAGTGCCGTCAACTTCAGCGCAAGCGCATTGAAAGCCGACCAGATGCACTGTGGTCAAAATGAGACCTCTCTTTAAAAAACATTGCTTCCGTGTCTTAACGCCCGCACGTCCCGCGGTCCGCGCCAACTTCGCATGTCCGGGGGGGCAGATGTCTGCCCCCCTAAGATCTCTGGAACTATGATAGCTAGCGACAAACGGAAAACGGCGTTGGATAGCTGGTGACGGGCTCTATCGAAAGTGTTTCGGTAATGTTTTCGCTCAGGTCAGCATTCGGGTCACTGGGCCATCACATGTCAAATTCGACCAGATCAGGTAGGACTCAGATATTGACACATATCTCAGGACCTGTAACAGATAGAGACAAACGGCGAACGCTATTCGACAGTCCTCGAAATGCGCTACCGACAATAGGAGGTGTAAGGTAAGGTCAGTTCAACCGAAACTCAGGTCAAGATCATTAAGTCATGAACTTAGGTCAAGGCCTAGGGAAGTCATGTAAGGTATCAATCAACACGTCTTGACGATACAAGCACAATGACGGTGATATCAGCATTCTAGCTCAATGCAGTGCGATGTAATGCGTATAAATGTGTAGTGATCTCAGGTGACCTCAAAGGCCTTGGTGAGGTCACTGAGCAAAAATGTCAGCGTTACCATTGAGCATAGCTTCCATCTACATGCCACAACAGTTGTGAGATCATTCCGAGCGCAAATATGTAATTAGGAAACATTTGTATATTTTACAATAGCCCTATAATGGGGAAGCCATGGCAGCGACCTGTCCTAAGGTCATTGCTACGAAAAGAGCCGAATACATATTATGGTCCCTGATGAGATCATGACATGCTATAAGTTTGAAATCAATTGCCCAATTATTGTGGAAGTTGTGCCACCTAGAACTCCGAGTGTAGTTGGGTTACTTCGCCTGACATGGTGACCTGACCTGAGATGATACAGGATTAAAAATATATGAGGATATGTGGAAAAGACCAATGAACAGCCATGCGATGTTTGGCCTTGCTAACCCTATTAGTTTGGCGACAAATGAGGAAAAACAGGAGGAGGCAGATATCTGCCCCCCCCGGACGTGCGCGGGTTAAAGAAAGTGCGCTATGCTAATCTGACAAAGTAAAGTTGCAGTCTTTTTGCTCAGCTAATGCAAAAAAAGGCAGCCGTTTACCGCATCATCATGTAACATCCTGCTATTAGGACTGACGATCACCCAGCCCCGGGGTGCGCATGCCGCGTGGCATGATGTAACCTCATGCCCAGCTATGTTTCCTACTGAAACCCTTTATTTTAAAAAAGAATGCAAAAACTCATACGCAGTTTCCAATGAAGAAATCAGGCTTTGAAACACTACAAAAAAAGGTCTTGGGTAGGTCATCAGGTCATATGTTTGTTCGCCAGGTCGTGGCGCGGTGGGTCAGTTCCGGTCAGTTCGAGTCAGTTCAGGTTACTGACATGAACTGTTGGCATATGCACACGGCGGCAGACTTACTCTGGCCAGGGGTCTCGCTCACAACACGGGTCTCGAGCCTCACCTCCCCCTAGATTCAGCGACGCCGAGCTCGCCGGCGCGCGGTGAGTGGATTGGGCCGGAGGTGCCCCCGACCCAACACCACCGGACCGTCGACACGGCAGCGCGCGGTGAGTGGATTGGACCGGAGGTGCCCCCGACCCAACACCATCGACACGGCAGCGCGCGCCACGCTCCCGCCGCCGCCCCGGGACACCGCCGACGATGGTGACGCGGGGTGGCCGCGGCCTTTCGCACCGCTCAGCTCTGGTCGACAGCCAATGATCGCCCGATGACGCAGCGTCAAGCGTGTTGGCACTGTGCTTAACCAGCCGGTCCAGCTGCCAACGGACGGCCGGTCCAGTTGCCAACTGGCAGGCATGCGGTCCAGCTGCCAACTGTCCAGCTGCCAACTGTCCGGCTGCCAACTGTCCAGCTGCCAACGGACGGCCGGTCCAGCTGCCAACTGGCAGGCATGCGGTCCAGCTGCCAACTGTCCAGCTGCCAGCTGTCCAGCTGCCAACTGTCCAGCTGCCAACTGACAGGCATGCGGTCTAGCTGTGAACCGACATGGACACAGTCCAGTTGCCGACGAGACAGGCTTACAATCCGGCTGCCAACGGAACAGGCCTACAGTCCATCTGCCAACGGGACCCGCGGCCGCAACACTTGGCACCGCCGCTGCCGTCCCCGCCCGGGGCACATCTGGCACCGCCGCTGCCGCCCAGCAGCCACACCTGGGATGGCCGCTGCCGCCCTGCAGCCACATCTGGCGTCGCCGCTGCCCCCCCCCCCTGGACACATCGCCAGCGTCTCTGGTAGGACGGGCCGCGGCGGACAGCGCTGCCACTGATCGGCACGGGGTTAAAACCCATCAACGCCCAGTGTCCTCATATGAGGACAGCTACATTTACAGCATATTTTGCCAATCTGGTCAGTCACAGACTACCCAAACGCTGTGAAAAGTGATTATAGGACATCTGCGGACCTCGTGTTGGCTTCAGATTCCGAAACTGCTCGCACGATAATACTTGGCTGGTCCTTAAAGTTGACGTTTTCTCGGCATCCCGAAGTTGAATCGTAAGCCACACTGGACAGGTATCCTAGTCAAATACCTACATAATTTCGGAGCGTGCATTAATGTAAGACTGTTTGAATGTACATACGCTGGTATTTATTTCCCATAATCAGCGAACACTAACCGTCTAGCGCCCGTGAAAACTCGGGATGGGAAAGGGGAAGGGGGTCGCACCCTGGCCGGGGTCGCGTGGCGGGGCTGTCTGACGAGTCGACGTTGGCTGGTCGGATGCGATCATTGCCTTGGATGCCCGACGGCATCCTCGTGACCCATCGATACTGTCCATCAACCCGTGCTGGCGCCCAAGGGGAGCTTCCTGTGCGATGATGATGACCGTGGGTCTGTGTGTGATTGTGGTTTTAGGGCGCATCGACCATGGTTGGTCATTTAGCGCCCAATGACCGTGGGTCTAACCTGCTGTCTGGCCTCTGGTGCACTTCTGTGCCTGGCTCTAACCTCTGTCTGGCCTTTGCACTTGCGTTGGAACCGACGAGGAGAGGCACCGGTCGACATCGTATCAATAGTATTATCATAAACAACTCGCATGGCATGCAAGATTTCAAGGCCAAGGAGATAAACAGACCCTACCCTGGACTCTATTTGAGCTATCCGTTGTGTGTGCCGCTGCCGACATCCGAGGTCTCAAGTTCTGCAGTCACTGGCGGATCTAGCCCACCGATTTGGGGAGGGGAAACTTTCGGCGCCGGCCCAACCTTAACCCGCTGTGGTGTACCTAGGATTTGCGTCAGAGGAGGAGGAAGCTGATTGGTACTGTGCCCGACCTTTACCTACCCCTGTTTTTTTCGGAAGTCACCGGATTTCGGTCACGATATTTCCAAAAGGGTTCATCTTTAAATAAAACAAAATATATTAAATCACGACCATAATTAATGCGGAGCAGGACCAGCCTACCACCATGGTTCCTGAATCACTGAGAGTCAGCCCCTCCCCTTGTTCAAAACGATTTTGGGTGCACACTGAAAAGCCAGTTCGCACCTGTACAAATAACCGTGCACCTGTACAAATACAAACGTGCACCTGTACAAATAACTGTATAATGGTAAGTTTTCAAATTCCACACAATGCAGTCAATAACGTCCAGTCCTCACCACGTGAACGTTCGTGCTCGTGTGCATCCGCCTTGCGCATCTACCTTGCGCGTGTCAGTTAGTGAGTTTCTGTAGTTGCTGTTGTTTCTACCAGTCGCCTTACGTTTCAGTAATTGCTGGCATATGATGATTCGCATCGTGGCTCGGTGAGAAATTTCGATCAATTCAAAGAGAAGTTGTTTTTCTTCTTCCGCATTTTCTGGTGGAAAATGGGTGCGGATACATCTTTGAATATCCATATACGCTCCTCATGTTTTGGTATAAATATGCCACACAGATTGGCTCCCGAACATAGACGCGCGCCGGTCGGTCTTCATTTTTAGGAACCGGTGTGCTTTTTTCGTTTATTGATGTGTCTAAGGGCCCAACCTTTTTTGTACTCCCCGAGCGCGTATTTGAGACACAATTCGCATTCCTTTGCTGCTTTATTTTGTGGCCTCACGGTGTTTTAGGGACCGGCGTATTTTCGAAGGCCCCGATGTGGTTATGTGCTGCCACGTTTCGTCTGAAGTGGCGCATTCGGCCGAATTCTGGTTGAACGGGATGAGGGTGGAGGTGGTGCACTCGAGCATACCGTCTTTTCTTTTCAGTGGGAAGCCCCTGACTGAACAATCCGTTGAGTGTGGGGATGCACTCGAGCATTCCCAGAAGGGCTCCTTTTTCTGCCAGAGTGGCACCAACCTCCACGGGGGATGGAGACACAGTGTAAAATAATTGACCATGCGACCCGGAAATTCACAGTTAATGGAATTGTGCTATTTCATCCTTGTCTTAGGCTTTTACCATTCTGCCACATGATGTATGAGCAGTTATCATACACACGAGTGCTAAATAATGTAAAATGCGTGTGACTAAAGTGAAAGGGGATTGTTTTTTTATTCCTTTAGTAGCGCTCCTGCATTTTCTTCTAATCTTCCACTTTTCCAAAGCAGCTCCATTCTTCACCCACACAGTTAATTGTGAAGTAATTTTAGAACGCTGTGGAGACATGCCCTCAGACCTTCCCTGTATCCCTGCACCTGCGAGCCATGCAGTTCATAGGAGATTAGTTACCATAGGCGATTACCATGCAGTTACCATAGGCGATTACCATATTTCCATCACCAGATAACCATTCATTATCTGCGGAATCTGGTTCCTGATTAGTTGATGCGCTTCCATAGACAAAACAGCATGAAGCGTCAGTTACAATTAAGTACTTTTTCTCTATCGAAGACGCCGGGGTAAGCTGGTCTGTCAGTTCTGGAGAGTAAGAGCTCTGCTGTCGCCCTCTGACCCTGTCAGAGACCACAGGCGATTGTGCCGAATATTGATGATCCGCATCGCCGGCTGGTGCGAGGTATGGTCGGAACACGACGCAAACAACACTGAAAGCAAGTGCAGCATCACCGCTCCGAGTATTTTTCAGCCATCAACACGCCCGCGGATCCATTAGCACATCACTTCGCACCGCTGAGCACAGGCCGTCGATTGTTGCCGAGTACGACGGCCGTCAACAACTCTGACGTCAACAGCTGCGCCGTCAACAACTCTGACGAGACCGTCAACAGCTCTGACGAGACCCGTCAACAACTCTGACGTCAACAACTGTGCCGTCAACACGCAGTCACCAACTCTGACGAGACCCGTCAACAACTCTGACGAGACCCGTCAACAACTCTGACGAGACCCGTCAACAACTCTAACGAGACCCGTCAACAACTCTGACGAGACCCGTCAACAACTCTGACGAGACCCGTCAACAACTCTGACGAGACCCGTCAACAACTCTGACGAGACCCGTCAACAACTCTGACGAGACCGTCAACAACTCTGACGATACCCTTCAACAACTCTGACGAGACCGTCAACAACTCTGACGAGACCCGTCAACAACTCTGACGAGACACGAACGCCGCAGACACGCCGGTCCAACGTGGGAGCGGTATTTACTGGGCACAGTTGACGTTGCATGTAGCTCGCTGCGCTGGACAGGCGACCAAGAGATGCCTGCTGGCGATAGAACGTACGAATGTCAGCATGACGTGGCTGAATCCATGCTCGGGCGATGTCTAATCTCGGGATATTCTCCGTATCCCTTCTCTCCCCCCCCACCCCGAGTTACCATGGATGAGGGACGACTCGCCAGCCGGCTGAAGTTCTGTCCCACCAGACAGTGTCCTGTCCCATCAGCTGGTGTCCTGTTCCACCAGATGGTGTGCTGTCCCATCAGCATGTGTCATGTCTCACCAGCTGGTACCCTGTCCCGTCCCAGGGTGCCGCTTGTTTGTCTCATAGTATCAGTTGCCCCGTTTGCATGAACAGGTCAGCCGGAAACGAACATTTCCGATCTGGTCGATTCGCAAAAGTTCCGATCACGCGAACTGTTTTACAAGAGCAAGGCAACCACCTAATCAGATTGTTACGATTTGACGGCTGACGCAATGCGGTGAAAGGTACCGAATATTTGGCGAATGTTTGCACTTCTGACGCACTTGCTACGAGCAACGGCGTACACAGGCACAATGTATTATCAATGATGCACGTAGTTAAAGGTTATTGGGCAGAACTATGGGAAATCTGTGAATTCAAAGGATTCGCGTAGCGGATGACACGTTGTCGATGACAACATAGCCCTTTCTTCTTCGTGAATCAAACGGTGCATTGTTTCCAGGCCAGACTATGTTCTATATTATAGGCTCCCGACTATGTAATGGTGCATTGTTCAGACTGTGCAATGGTCAAATGAACAGAGTAAATCAGGTTCACTGTCCAATCCAAGTTATAAATCGGCAAAACCCAACACGTTGTCACAAATCCGCAAGTTGAACACTTCGCCACATCGCAAAACTCACGGTTGGAGCACGCACTAATAACGTGACGTCTCAGCACCGATTTCAGCTGTTTCATGTCTGATTTCTGTGTTTCATAACTAGTTTGCAATTATAATTAAAACACAACGTTTATTTTTGTAATTACCGTAAATTTACTTAAAACTTGGAAGAAAATAGCCTCAATAAGTGCCATCACCCTTGCAGCCGTACCGTTATTTGTTCATGATTGGCGCTAATCGCCAACTTCCACCTACCGAAGGGTAAATTTGCGTTAAGCTATTTGCATGTTTTGCTACGCAAAAAAAACCGTCTATAAGATGATTATTTTCGCAAGTTTGCTTAATCGCATCTTATTGGGAAGTTTTGCTGATCATGTAAACTGGACAAGTGACAGGACGGATGCACAGCTACAAACACAGGAGTGTCACTGACAAACACAGCTACAAACACAGGACAGTCACTGACAAATAGCTACAAACACAGGAGTGTCACTGACAAACACAGCTACAAACACAGGAGTGTCACTGACCAAAACAGGTGCAAACACAGGAGTGTCACTGACAAACACAGCTACAAACAGGAGTGTCACTGACAAACACAGCTACAAACAGGAATGTCACTGACCAAAACAGGTACAAACACACGAGTATCACTGACAAACACAGCTACAAACACAGGAGTGTCACTGACAAACACAGCTACAAACACAGGAATGTCACTGACCAACACAGGTGCAAATACAGAAGTGTCACTGACAAACACAGCTTCAAACACAGGAGTGTCACTGGCAAACGCAGCTACAAGCGGGCGTATCACTGACAAACACAGCTACAAACACAGGAATGTCACTGACAAACGCAGCCACAAACGCAGGAGTGTCACTGACGAAGACAGCTACACACACAGGAGTGTCACTGACAAACACAGCTACAAACACACGAGTGTCACTGACAAACACAGGTACGAACACACGAGTGTCACTGACAAACACAGCTACAAGCAAAGGAGTGTCACTGACAAACACAGGAGTGTCACTGACAAACACAGGAGTGTCACTGACAAACACAGCTACAAACACAGGAGTGTCACTGACAAACACAGCTACAAACACACGAGTGTCACTGACAAACACAGGAGTGTCACTGACAAACACACGAGTGTCACTGACAAACACAGGTACGAACACACGAGTGTCACTGACAAACACAGGAGTGTCGACGCCGGCTTGGTGGCGTCCATGCACGACTAGAATTCGCGTACCTGACGTTATGTATTTGACGACGCGTGAGCAGGATGGTCCTGAGAGCCTGCTACATATTTCAATAATCCACTAGTAAGCCCGTGCCTTTGCACTCATCACACGCATTTGGTCTCCTCGCTGAACATTGTTAAACGCTGACGACTGCGTGACTTGCATATTTAGTAATCCCCTGGTAGTAACACCGTTTTTTTTTCCTGTCATGTCACAGCTCGGTAGATACATGACTGATTGCAGTGGCTAGACAACTGTGTTCCTGGAACAGAATCCCACCATCACCGCGCCGGTTGCGAAACACATCTTCTCCGGGCTGGGGCCAGGTGGCTACCTACAAATCGAACCGATTTCCAAGGTCAAAGGTTGGATCGATTTCTTTGTCGCCTCGCATTTTTGTGACTGTGTGTTCCGCTGGCTGGACTGAGGGTGCTCCACGGCCCTAATCCACCACTGTGGACGGCATGCTCCATGGCCCTGATCCATCATGGCAGACAGTATGCTTCACGGCCGTGATCCACCACTGTGGACGGTATGACCTCGGGACGGCAGACTAACCTCGGGGATCACAGCGACTGGATCAATGCGTTTGGTTGGTCGGAGGACATTGGTGCAGACTTGTATACTATTGAGGGCTGTGCCTCTTCCCCAAACCTGAATTCGCCCCATCCCAGCTTTGGCTTCGCGCTCTCCAAAGTGTTAAGAACATGAGAAGCATTGTTAAGCAAGTTTTAACATAAGAAGCAAGTTTAAAAAAACGAATCAAATAGGAAGAATGCATGTATAATTAAATCTCAATATGTCTTATCTTTCTAAAAATGCATTTAGCCGTTCAGCATATTTTGTTCCTGAAGAAACCCGAATTATCTGCTGTCCACCTTGTGTCCTTTTGGACATGGTTTCGATTCCCTGGTAACCGTCCCGGATCATGCCGTGATGCTGCTTATTCCTACTCTCGCTACCAGCGCGGCTGCAGACTGTTACCATAGCAACATCAGCGAGTGCGCTGCCGCGGCGCCAGCTGTGCAGAGCGAAACTCTCCCTGCAGCTGTCATCAGCGCGTCAGCTGGCGTGAAACCGCTGCTCGACACAGGTCGTCTCCACACAGGTCAAGGTCACTCGTGGCTCTCGTCCCGCCGCCGCTGTTGGTCAACTTCCTCCCACAGAGCACCTCCGCGAGCGAAGGTATCAAAACACGAGCGTCCGTTAATATGGTGACGAAACATTTTGCGATCTTTTTCTGACATTCCGATAGCAGGGGCATATGCAGGGATGGGGTACTGGGAGCACGTGCCCTGCCCCAATTTGAGATGGTGCCCTTCCGATTGGCAAAAAACCTTCCTCCTGGATGGCTGGATGGAGTTTAGGGGCGCGTCGACATCTAGGGTCATTTTGCGTCCATAACTAAATTGTAATCAATCTACGGTGCTGCTATCATAGCTCACTATCCATCTTCACGGGTGGCGGTATATCACGTCAAGGCGAGCTTGTCGGATAAACATAAAATATTCCCAGACGCCACGGCCTAGTGTAGCCTACGGGCATGCTGCAGCGCGCTCCCAGGCCAGGCTGTGTCCCGTCACCAAGTAGTATTGTATTAGTATATTGTATTCTCACCTGGCCCGAAGATCAAGCTCTTTTTTCTTCTCTTCAATACTTTCTTTCTTCGTGTAGGTAAAATAAACCGTGATTATCCGCACTTTTTTAGATCACATCTGGACCTACGTCGCGACTTTATTGGTTTAGATTTGAATTGAAAATATGTGCATACGGAGTGAAGTTTATTCAGCTGTCTGCTGCACGACATTGTCTCTATTTCGCAAGCGCATAAATAGATTGGCATACTCGGACCCAAGGACATATTCATGCACACCTACCTGGAGATTTAGACGCTGAGTCCCTGTCGTTCCTGAAGACAGCTTCCTGGGCCCCAACCGATGGTATCTATATCCATTTGCAATCCTCATTCCGTATGACAATTGAATATATCAGAAGAAAGTACATCTTGAGACAAATTGCGCTGGTTATATTCAGTTTGTCCCAAACTGAACTCTGCTGATCTATTTATTCCTCTATTGTTCTGCATCTGGATCTCTATTGTTCTTAACTAGAGCACTGCCAGGTTAAAGACAGGTGCGATACATGCTTTCCCCTTTTGAGCGTACCGAGGACGCAAGGGCCAGTACCACAGGGGTGAGCAGGATCCAACTCTGGGGATCCTGCTAGTATGAGTGACGATACAGTGACAGTAGTGAGTGACGATACAGTGACAGTAAAGTGAGTGACGATACAGTGACAGTAGTGAGTGACGATACAGTGACAGTAGAGTGGGTGACGATACAGTGACAGTAGAGTGAGTGACGATACAGTGACAGTAGAGTGAGTGACGATACAGTGACAGTATAGTGAGTGACGATACAGTGACAGTAGAGTGGGTGACGATACAGTGACAGTAGAGTGAGTGACGATACAGTGACAGTAGAGTAGGTGACGATACAGTGACAGTAGAGTGAGTGACGATACAGTGACAGTAGAGTGGGTGACGATACAGTGACAGTAGAGTGGGTGACGATACAGTGACAGTAGAGTGAGTGACGATACAGTGACAGTAGAGTGGGTGACGATACAGTGACAGTAGAGTGAGTGACGATACAGTGACAGTAGAGTGAGTGACGACACAGTGACAACAGAGTGAGTGACGACACAGTGACAACAGAGTGAGTGACGACACAGTGACAACAGAGTGAGTGACGATACAGTGACAGTAGAGTAGGTGACGATACAGTGACAGTAGAGTGAGTGACGATACAGTGACAGTAGATTGGGTGACGATACAGTGACAGTAGAGTGGGTGACGATACAGTGACAGTAGAGTGAGTGACGATACAGTGACAGTAGAGTGGGTGACGATACAGTGACAGTAGAGTGAGTGACGATACAGTGACAGTAGAGTGAGTGACGACACAGTGACAACAGAGTGAGTGACGACACAGTGACAACAGAGTGAGTGACGATACAGTGACAACAGAGTGAGTGACGATACAGTGACAACAGAGTGAGTGACGATACAGTGACAGTAGAGTGAGTGACGATACAGTGACAGTAGTGAGTGACGATACAGTGACAGTAGAGTGGTGACGATACAGTGACGTAGAGTGAGTGACGACACAGTGACAACAGAGTGAGTGACGATACAGTGACAGTAGAGTGAGTGACGATACAGTGACAGTAGAGTGAGTGACGATACAGTGACAGTAGGGTGAGTGACGATACAATGACAGTAGAGTGAGTGACGATACAGTGACAGTAGAGTGAGTGACGATACAGTGACAGTAGAGTGAGTGACGATACAGTGACAGTAGGGTGAGTGACGATACAGTGACAGTAGAGTGAGTGACGACACAGTGACAACAGAGTGACAGTAGAGTGAGTGACGACACAGTGACAACAGAGTGACAGTGTCCAATGACGGACGTGAGTGTCACATGGTGGTCAGCACGCGTCGTGACGGTGCCTGGCTGGTGCGTGACCTCACCTCTCACTGGTTACTCGTGACTCGTGACTGCTGATCAAGCTCTGTCTCCCTTCGCTCTGAGCGTCTCATGGTTGGAGCAAATCGCCGGTGTCCGGAGTGGTTGGCATTATTTCCGCGTCACGTGCGCTGTTTCACTGCTCGGCGTCTCGCTGTCGACACAGGTCGCCGGTGCCCGTAACAAGTGGCATTTTGTCCGCGTCACGTGCGTTGTTCCAGTTTGGATCCCCCAGGACGGCGGATCTTAGTTTGACAGCCGAAACGGGCGGCGCAGAATTGCTGCATGTGTGCTGCTCTTGGGAACATGTACTCTCAGTCGGCAGTAATTGCAGTTAGACAACAACATGCATAGTTATTTCCGAATAATCCTGGAACACGGGATATCAAATGCTGATTGCAGTTGGCTCCAAGGATGTGAATAACATATAACTGGATGACAACTTCCTCACTATTACCGAAATATGTGCTCATTTTCATGGGAATTATCGAATAAGTGAACATGATACGCAATCTTGGCGCATATTTCTGGAGCATTTTTCTACACCCGCCCCACGGCAGTGAAAAAAATCAGACGGGCCATTAACTTTCAATCTCACGCTATCCTCTACGAACATTGGTCCATCCATGTACCTGGTCCAGTATTAAACCAAACATTCAATGTAGCGAATGTTTTACTACTACCTCGTCGCAGCTTGTTATCAGCAGTCAGGCATTGCTGGGATTGCTTTATTTTAGCACATAACCGTGGAGTTTTGTTTGGTGCCGTGGAGGGTCAAGTAATCAGACCACCATGAGCACCGTCAAGATGGAATGGATATTGCATTGATGAAGAAAGAGATGGATGATGATGAACACAGAACACGAGAGATATGTGTTCTGAACGCGACCACACAGGTCCGTTTTATTTACCAATGCTAGTGCAAAATCTGCTTAATCGGGAGGGGGAATATATTTTGTGGGCCTGAAATGGTGTGGCTAGCATCGTGATTCCAGAATCAACAAGCGAATACAGCAAAATGATTTCATTTTGCAGGCGAGCTGTAGTGTGCATTGCTCATAGACACATTCCTCGTCATAGTTGCTATGTTCGGAACGCAATGTGACGTCACTCGTGAAATTATGCCCACTTGCCGATTACACCATGGCAGTTTAGTGTGGAAACCAGCCAATACTGTAAGCGCACGCATGGCCGTTGCCATGGCAGCATAGCTGGATGACGAGGCAAACAACGGCAATCATCGACCTGTGTCCTGAAGAAACAGTTCGGTCTTAAAACGGCCCTGTTCCAAGCGTAAATTGCGAAGCTTATTGAGCTCGTTTGGCGTTTATTTCTGGCCGCACCGGTTCATGGTGTCCATTGGCCGAGTTGTCCAATGGACCTATTCGCTCCACGGCGGGGCAATGACGCAGTTGCGGGCTTAGGCACACGTTCCTCCCAGACGATTACGTGACGAAACAGCGGCACGCTAAATACCGGCGCGCTGAATATCGGCCGCAAAACATCGAAACGCATTGCAGATATCTCCAACACCAGCGTCTCCCTATGTGACCATCTTTCCAGATGAGACGCCTTTGGTTGAGTTTGAGAGTTTGAGAGTCTGAGTTGAGATGCCCTGTGATGCGTTGCTGCCAAGCGCCTTCTGCCGGATGATGGCATGGTTTGGTTGGTTGGTTGGTTATTGGTTTTACGACACATCGACCGTTGAGTCACGTAGCGTCGCCAATCTCTCACGCCGATTGGTCGCGGGCGAAGAGTAGCGACAGGTGAGACTCGAACCCACAACACTTCGATTGTGAGGCGAACAACTTGTCCCCAGGCTACTCGTCCCCGGCATGGTTCGGTGGGTGGCGTCGTGGGCACTGGCATCCCTCGTCGGCGGAGAATGTGCCCGTTGGCGACTCTGAATGCTTGCGACACCTACACAACCACTGCTGCTGCGACTTCTGTGGGCACATTCAATGCATGTATTGGAGGGACTAGCCGAACAATTTCGATACAATTGGAAATGAGTGTGGCTTATTTTCCGGTTTCCTGCCTCCTGACGGGTGACATTTTGCGTGTCGATATTTTGGTATCGATATTTCACAGCCGATATTTAACGCGTCGATATTCTGCCCAGTAATTCTATGAGACTATTGTCTCCTCAGTATACACAAACCACCAGTCAGACTCAGAAAACCGTTTCTGTCTTGTGATAGATTTCATGCTAATCTTTCAGGACTTTTTGGAAGGTGCTGTGTGAAGCCTTAGTCATGTCAATAAAGCCTTATCATTTCATAGAAGCCCAAAGTTGTCATGGGCACGCTGTATCGCTGCCTAAGGCGTCATATCTGGCATGGGCATGGGCATAGGTCCCGAGTTGAATACGTCGAGTAAAACCAACTGCTAAGCACTCGCGCTTGAGCAGCATCTCAAGCAGTAGATGAGTCGCACGTCACGTGCGACCTCGTTACGCCGTCTGAGCCGACAAACTCGCCGTGTCATCCTACATTGTGCGTCAGAAATATGTCAAGTCACGTAGCTCAACTCTTAGCAATGCTGAGCGTTGCTAAGAGCAAGCGACAGTCAGTCTCGGCTGGAGGAAAATCGCCGACGGCTGTCCGGGTTTGGCCGCCTGTTCAGCCGGTCAGGTCAATTTAGTGCATTAGGTCAACTTGGATTCATAAAAAGGTGCACGCTTTGGCCAAAGTTTCCGATTTTGAACCTGAAAGGCTTGTAATTATGACAATGACGTCATGGAAAAATCCCCAAAATCTGAGATACCAGCATTGTGAGTTCTATTAAGATAAGCAATACCAGAAAGTTTCATGAACGTACCTGCATTGTAATGCAGGATGTGTTCTAAATCTGTGTTCCGACCTCACTAACTGGCCATATAGGCCCATGAGCCTGAATGGCCTGACTCGAGCTTCCGCCGCGGGCGCCTCTGTCCGAAAAAAAAAATTCCAGGAGTGGGTTCACTTGGACCTTCCCGAAAGAGTGCCACTCCTTCTTGGGGGACCTGTTCCACTCAGAGGCTGAGGATTCCAGCGGGGGTGCACTCGAGCATTCCCACAGCGGCGTCTGCCCTCTGCCGGAAGTGCGTCACCTCCCACGGGCCTGCCCCAACGCCATCCCCCCCTTGCGTCCGCCCCTGCCCGGAACATGAGCGGCAGCCGACGTCGCGCGCTGTGCATGCCAGCGCGAGGCCCGCTGTGCAGCTCGCATACCGATCGGCCGGCGGCCGGGCCGTCCCCGCCCTCTCGGCTCTGACCCGGCGACCGCGGCCCGGGCCGTCACGTCGCAGCGTCTGCGGCGTCGGCGGCGGACCGGCTGTGGGGATGGGGGTCGCGCGGCGCTTGTGCCGGCCGCCGCTCGGCCGGGCTGCTCATGTCACGGCGTTTCTCAACAATGCTTCCGCGGTTTGCGCCCCTGCGCAGCTTCTGGATTCACGGGGGCGCGGGAGGAGCTGCGCCGCCTGCCCGCTCGTGATGTCGCTCGGCGCGTCCAGGCGCGCAGCCAGGGTTTCTGCGGGGTGGGTGGGGGGTGGGGCGACCCTGGAGTGGTGGGGTGGGGGGGGACCCTCGGGAAAATATGTTCCGAAATAGACGCCGCTTTGGCGCTCGTGGCAGAATATTTCTGGTTTTGCGTGATGATAATTTCAAAATGTCTTAGTTGATATAGTGTACTTTCGGTGGCTGAAAGCGTGGGGACTCCCTCCACTTCGTTGCACCTCTGGGTACATCTTCATTAGGTATGTTCATTTTGTGAAGTGTGAAGGACAGGATATATTATAGCTTTAACTGGATATATTAAAGGGATTTGGAGTCCATTCATACCAACATTTTTGCATTCTAAATTTTGATAGGCGTTGTGCACGAAGCCAATTTCAGCTTGGCTATTTTCGTATCTGGAAACTTATTGAAGATAACTAAATCAATCATCACCTCAATCGTCTCAATCGTTTTCAGTGCACCTTAATCAATCCATCGTCTCTGCTCAAAACGCCGCTCACAATGAAAATCAAGTGGCTTGCGGCCCGTGGCTTGCAAACTATGCTTATTTTCTTACTACGTATGTTGGATTTTCTCAGCATACAGCCATTGACGAGTGGCATGAGTGACAAGTTAACTGTAAATAGAATCTACGGCCAATCAGTGTTGTGATAATCATTCAGGGTTACGAAAGAAATACAATATGGATGTGCTGGTCATGTTAAAATGTTGTATAATTACGGTAAATTTGGCACGGTTTTCGGTCAGCATTGCCGTTCACGTACTGCAGTTATATGGTATAACGACTCGTGTACTTAGCATATTGCCCAAATCCATAATTATAGCGAGTAGATTAAAATGGTGGAGCCAGGTCAACTTCTACATTACACTTACACCTTCATTCATTCGTCAGTCATTTCGCAGCATATCGAGCCTTCTTCACAGTTCGGTCGTCTCATTCTCGATTCTGTCCATGCCGCAGAAGCATGAAACATACAGTACACCCCCTTTACTGCAAGACCGGTTTTCAGGCGTAGCCTGGGAAAACATAGTTTACCAAATTTTCGTGATCCTGGAATTTAATTATGGGTGCAATTTTTTGCCACCTGTGTTGATATGATTCAGTGAAGCGAAAATGAATCCTGATTCGAAGTGTCCACTTAACTTTACCCAAACGTCTTCTTACATCTGATTAATTATTCGATGAAACCAGTTTATATCGCATGCCAGATTTACTTAGCTCGTGTTCTAGATCTATCAACTAACGCTGTGTTGGAATCATTAACCAGAAAATGTGATATGTGTCTAGCTACGTGTAATAATTTTGACATATCAGGGTTTTGGAATTGCTGACGCACAGACATAAAACGAATACGCGTCACGTTATGTAGCACCAACTGACGTTATATAACAGCGACTGACGTTATGTAACAGCGACTGACGTTATGTAGCACCGACTGACGTTATGTAACAGCGACTGACATTATGTAGCACCGACTGACGTTATGTAACAGCGACTGACGTTATGCAGCACCGACTGACGTTATATAACAGCGACTGACGTTATGTAACAGCGACTAAAGTTATGTAACAGACATCGGACGCCCCATTCCCGCCTGGCGGGGAGGAGAGAGTATGCTCAGAGGTGTGCCGGACCACGGAGGCCACTTGCGCTGCCTTTAGCGCGAGCGGGTGGTGCAATGTAGTTCGAGGAAAGTGTACATTTACGGTAACCCGCGCCGTCTTTCCGGTCAGATCATCACACCCCGTCTCTGGGGGAGGGGGCGGTTAGTAACCGCCCTCTAAAATACAAACTAAGCATCGCACGAAAACGAAAGAGGTGTCATCGGAAAGCGCTCGACGAGTAGGGTCTGGGTCCACCCCAAACCAATTTGCCCCAAAAGTGACGTAACCATGGGGGCTAAAGTTTCCAGACTTTTCACGACTGAATGTTTTGGCTCTGGGGAGTTCATTTTGTGGGATATAAAAAAAGTATTTGTAATGCGAAAAGGACGGCGAAATCGACCAGGGATATAATTTTTTGGCTCCCAAAAGTACATTTTTTTTTCATTTTCCAAATTGGCCGGGGCCCGTTCCCCAGATGGTTGAAAGGTTTTGATAAAGCTTGGCTTGCTTTGCTCCTCAGAAGTAATGGCACGAACCTGCTGAAGCCAAAACCTTTCACACGTTTCGCAAAATGAGCACACCAACTCCGCATGCTTTGCAGGTCGGCGAAAGATATTTTGCAAGATAACTAGCAGACGAGGCGTTCACTGTATTTATTGCCTTACATGCATGTACTATATAATATGGGCTACGCCAAACGGGAGGAGGGAGACTTGTCCTGGTTGGTTGGGACGGATGTCTGGCTGTGACGGGTGTCTGCCTGTGACGGGTGTCTGACTGTGACAGGTGTCTGCCTGTGGCGGGTGTCTTACTGTGACGGGTGTCTGCCTGTGGCGGGTGTCTTACTGTGACGGGTGTCTGCCTGTGGCGGGTGTCTGGATGTGACGGGTGTCTGGCTGTGACGGGTGTCTGGCTGTGACGGGTGTCTGGCTGTGACGGGTGTCTGCCTGTGGGTGTGTCTGGCTGTGACTGGTGTCTGGCTGTGGCGGGTGTCTGGCTGTGACAGGTGTCTGGCTGTGACGGTTGTCTGCCTGTGACGGCTGTGACGGGTGTCTGGCTGTGACGGGTGTCTGGCTGTGACGGGTGTCTGGCTCTGACGGGTGTCTGACTATGACGGGTGTCTGACTATGACGGGTGTCTGACTATGACGGGTGTCTGACTATGACGGGTGTCTGACTATGACGGTTGTCTGCCTGTGACGGCTGTGACGGGTGTCTGGTCTGGCTGTGACGGGTGTCTGTCTGTGACGGGTGTCTGCCTGTGACGGCTGTGACGGGTGTCTGACTATGACGGGTGTCTGACTGTGACGGATGTCTGGCTGTGACGGGTGTCTGGCTGTGACGGGTGTCTGACTGTGACGGGTGTCTGACTGTGACGGGTGTCTGACTGTGGCGGGTGTCTGGCTGTGACGGGTGTCTGACCGTGACACCGACGACACCCGGCTGGGGTATGTGACGCACCGGTGATGTCCTCAGGATGGGCGACATCGCCCAGCGTCGCGGCGGAACTCTGGTCGTTCGCCCACCGGCTGCCCGTCGGCCAGTGGCAGCACGCCCAGGCGGCGCTCGTGGCCGAAGAGGCGGCTCGCGTCCTGGCCAGCAGGTAGGCCGGCTGCAGCTGTCCAGCTGGTGGTGCCAGGTGCCGAGCTCGTTTCGTTTGCGTCAGCTGTTGCATTCAGAGGTGTGGTGAAGAGGCGGCCAACACTTCATTTGACACCTGAAGGCTCTTTCCGGTGCAAATAAGTTGCTTTGATCTTCAGAGGATGCTCTTTGCATGCGACATGGATGTGATGAGGATGCATATATATATATATATATATATATATATATATATATATATATATATATATATATATATATATATATATATATTTATATATATACTATATATGTATGTACATTGTTAAAGATCACAGCGTTGTCTGCGTTTATTTTCTTTTATGCACAATTGCAATTGCTGTGGCTTAATAGAGACGAAGACAGAGATTGGGAATCAGGGGGGGTGGTAGGGCCACCCGCAACTTTTGACGAGCTTAATGTTGAGCCTATTGGCGTTACAGGAAGAAAATATCTTAACGATGGTCTGACCCCTTAACCTAACACAATTGCACATTGATCGCGCGTGCACAGTTAACATCGGCTCCGCTGGCTCAAATTCGTCTCCGCTGGATCCGCCGCTGATACCAAGTGGGTGGGATGAATTGACCACAACTTCAGTTTCAAAAACCGTAAAATAAAATCACGTGTCGTGAATTTATCACAGTGATGCCAAGCAGACTGTGGTGTGCACCACGCAAATAACTTGCATTGGATAAGTACTCATTAGAAGTAGGTACTAATCACAGGACCAAAAAACTTATGAGCATATGTTCTGGTCGTGTCTAAATATCCAACAATCGAAATACAGCGGCCGATTTTGAATGCTCATTTTGGGAAGCATAGTATCTGAGAAGAATAAACAGTTTTAGTGAGTCCACTAAGCGGGTGCGACACCTTGATCACGCAAGAGGGAGGGCACAGCGCCCCAGAGCTCATGCTTCCTCTGGTGCTCCATCGACGTAAGGACATCCAACATCTGTAAAGATTAAGATTCACTTCATCCCAGTAATTGCTCCCCCACCATGTGCAAATGCAGATGACAGTCGTGAACGTCAGCTTACGGGCCGAGCGGCAAAGACGACGCCAGCACCGCAGATTGGCTAGATTCGGGGCGGGTTGCACCGTGTGCAGTGCTGGCAGTTCGTAGCGGGTTGTGGCGTGTGCAATTTTGAGCGGGTTGTGTAGTGTGCAGTGTGTATTGGTCGTAGATTGTGCCTTGTACACCTTTGAGCGAATTGTGCGGTGGGCACTGGGCAGTGCTGGCAGTTGGCTGTGGATTGTGCCGTGTGCAATTTTTAGCGGGTTGTACAGCGCGCAGTGTTTTCGGTTGGCTGTGGATTGTGCCGTGTGCAGTTTTCAGCGTGTTGTGCTGTGTGTAGTGCTGGCAGTTCGCTGTGGATTGTGCCATGTGCAGTTTTCAGGGAGTTGTGCAGTGTGCAGTGCTGGCAGTTGGCTGTGGATTGTGCCGTGAGCAATTTTTAGCGGGTTGTACAGCGCGCAGTGCTATCGGATGGCTGTGGATTGTGTCGTGTGCAGTTTTCGGCGTGTTGTGCCGTGTGCGGTGCTGGCAGTCCGCTGTGGATTGTGCCGTGTGCAGTTTTCAGCAAGCTGTGCAGTATGCAGTGCTATCGGTTGGCTGTGGATTGTGCCGTGAGCAATTTTGAGCGGGTTGTACAGCGCGCAGTGCTATCGGTTGGCTGTGGGTTGTGCCGTGTGCAGTTTTCAGCGAGCTGTGCAGTGTGCAGTGCTGGCGGTTGGCTGTGGGTTGTGCCGTGTGCAGTTTTCAGCGAGCTGTGCAGTGTGCAGTGCTGGCGGTTGAAGCTCAGCGGCGCCAAACCGCACCGATTGGCAGCACGCCCGCGCTCTCGGTGATGGCGTAATCAAATCGGTCGCTCCGTGCCAACACGACTTCTTCTTGAGCACCGGTCGGTGGAGGGGATTAACTCTACTCTCGAGCAGAGATAACTCCACGCGGCGACAGGGCGGTGTGACGTCAGCGCTGCGGTGACGTCAGCGCTGCCTGCGACAGTCGCGTTTCACGCGCGGCGACGTCGGAGTCGGAGTGCCAGCGGCGGACCGCGGCGCGACACTTTCGCCCCAGCTGTCTGGGCCGCTGGCGTGGCACGGGTGACACGGTGTTGACGGCTCGCGCCATGACGGCGGCACGAGCCCAAGGTCGGTCGGCGGCGGAGGAACACTGCAGTGATGCCGTGCAGCCGCGCAGCCAGAATTGGGTTGAGGAGGGCGGAAACGTGATGAAACAGAAGACTTTTCAGGCGAAATTGTCATTTTTTTATTTCGTTTTTTTTCTAACTTTTGGACTTAAAAAAAATTATCGCTTTGTGTGGTGGGAATCTCAAAAGTTCTTTCGAGGTCCGAATCAAAATATAAATCAATAAATCAAAATTTTGAGATCCAGTGTGTGTTCGGTTATTTGGGTGGGGTGGGGTTCACCCTAGCTGCACCTCTGCTCCTGTCGGTGTCCTCCCGACGGGCTACGGACTGTACGGCTGGCTCTTGGAGGACTTGCTGCTCGGCTCTGATGGAGCTATTGACCACCAGCAGGTCACGACGATGGAGCTATTGGTCACCAGTTGGTCACAGTGATGAAGCTGTTGGTACAGCCGGTGAGGGAGGTTGGTCACCAGCAGGCACGACGATGGAGATATTGGTCACCAGTTGGCACGGTGAGAAGTTTGCCGGTGACCGACGGAGCTATTGGTCACCAGCAGGTCACGACGATGGAGCTATTGGTCACCAATTGGTCACGGGTCACCAGCCGGTGACGGCGACGGAGCTATTGGTCACCACTCAGGTCACGACGATGGAGCTATTGGTCACCAGTTGGTCACGGTGATGAAGCTGTTGGTCACCAGCCGGTGACGGCGATGGAGCTATTGGTCACCAGTTGGTCACGGTGATGAAGCTGTTGGTCACCAGCCGGTGACGGGGATGGAAGTATTTGTCACCAGCAGGTAACGACGATGGAGCTATTGGTCACCAGTTGGTCACGGCGATAGAGCTATTGGTCACCACCTGGTCACGGTGATGAAGCTGTTGGTCACCAGCCGGTGACGGGGATGGAAGTATTTGTCACCAGCAGGTAACGACGATGGAGCTATTGGTCACCAGTTGGTCACGGCGATGAGCTATTGGTCACCACCTGGTCACGGTGATGAAGCTGTTGGTCACCAGCCGGTGACGGGGATGAAGCTGTTGGTCACCAGCCGGTGACGGCGATGGAGCTATTGGTCACCAGTTGGTCACGGTGTTGGAGCCATTGGTCACCAGTTGGTCACGGTGTTGGAGCCATTGGTCACCAGCCTATCACTACGCACCTGGATGGTGACGGTTGCCGGCCCGGCGGCGCTTGATGAAGTGGGCCGATGATCTGATAGCGTGCATTCGAAACTGATCTGTCGGCGGAAAATGTTTCATGTTGGGATTGCTTGGAGACCCCCAGACAACGTAGATCATCCCAAACGGCAACACGGAACCCTGCGAGTCAGCCTCGCTCAGAGGATTCCTATGCAATGTTTGATCACTGTAGATCCAGAAGCCCGTTATCTCCTCATCGTGATCGGGAGGGGAAATCTACAATAACCCTCTCCAATTTGCTCATGGAATTATTTGGATTTGGATAACTTTGGATCTGTTTTCAAATGATATTTGTATTGATAGAATACTTTTAGATGTGCTTATTTCTGCTGGTGTTCGCGACTTTGCCCTACAAATCAAATATCTGGTGTGGAGGGGGCCTGGCAACAGCAACTGAACCCCCACCCCCACCTCACCCGCCCCTTGCTTGTGGTCAGCTTCCCTACCATCCGTCGGCGCTGGCAGGGTTGCTGGGCCACCCACCTGGACCAGTCAGCTGTTGCGGTCAGTCAGCTGTTGTGGTGGCGGCCGGCGGCCGGATTGAGAGTCAGCCGCAGCCCGGGACTTAGGCGGCGGCGGTAGTTACCCAGAGTATATCGAGAACGCGGGTAGTTACCCGCGAGAGCGAGAGTGCGGTCACGGGTGGGCGGGCTTACGGTGCTGCGGTGGCCGACTGGTGGCTACCGTAGCGCAACACCTCTGAGACACCCCCGAGCCACCTCAGCAGCCACCTCAGTAGCCGACTCTGAGCAGCCGACTCTGAGCCGACTCTGAGCCGACTCTGAGCTGACTCTGAACGGACTCTGAACAGACTCTGAGCTGCCGACTCTGAGCTTGACTCTGAGCCGACTCTGAGGCGCTGAGCTGCTTGAAGCCAACTCTGAGCCGACTCTGAACCGACTCTGAGCTGACTCTGAGCCGACTCTGAGCAGACTCTGAGCCGACTCTGAGCCGACTCTGAGCCGACTCTGAGCCGACTCTGAGCCGACTCTGAGCCGACTCTGAGCTGACTCTGAGCCGACTCTGAACCGACTGAGCCGACTCTGAGACACCTCTGAGCTGACTCTGAGCCGACTCTGAGGCGACTCTGAGCTGACCTGAGCAGACTGTGCCGACCCTGAGCCGACTCTGAGCCGACTCTGAACAGACTGAGCCGACTCTGAGCCGACTCTGAGCCGACTCTGAGCCGACTCTGAGCCGACTCCGCACGTGCGGCTGTCTGCCTGGTCGGCTGAACCACTCGTCACCGACGGAGCCGCCCTAAGCAGTGCGGTTCGGCCGGTTCCGTCTCCCCGGTCTGCCACCGCTCATCTCGTCTCGGCTCACCTCTCAGGGCCTGACGTTGCGCATGCTTAAAATGTTTTTGTTTGTTTGATTTTACTCTGTGACTGTAAAGGCAAATTGACAAGAATCCGAGGATTGCTCTGATTTTGGGATGGGGTGGCCTGCTACCGTCGCAGTGCCACCTTAGTGATACAAAATGTCAACAAAATAGACCCAGCAGGAGTATAGGAACATGGGAAGAGCAGGTGCAAAGCTTGAAGGCAGTCAAGTTGAACATACTGACCCAAAATATAACCGAAAGAATGTTTGCCTGCAGAAATAAAGTTCCCGAAATCTGAATTTCAACGTTAAGTGGGTCGGATGAAGGCGACGAGGATAAGGGCAGATGACAGTCACGGTCGTACTCTTCGGCTTGAAAAGCGTTCCTAAGCTCAATAGAATATTGAGAATATGATATATAATATTGAGAATATGAATATTGGAAATAGTAGTGATTCATGTAACTTCAACTAGATTTGATCTGATCTGCATAAACAGACCGGATGATTGGGGGATAATATCTTTGTTGGGACGGTGAGCCTTCTGAATATATTGGAGGCGTATCCCTATATCCCACACAGATTGGGTTACCTTCGGCCCCTCAGTTTGGAAGACACGACACTAGGCTTGTTGTCGGTCATTGACAGCAGGCCAGTCACTCAGTGATCCGGGAACTGTCCCAAAGTTAAGGGTCAGACCATCGTTAAGATGTTTTCTTCCTTGTAACGCCAATAGGCTCAATATTAAGCTCGTCAAAAGTTGCGGGTGGCCCTACCACCCACCCCCCGCTCTGATTCCCAATCTCTTGTCTTCGTCTCTATTAAGCCACAGCAATTGGCATTGGCTCAGCGCCAGAACGCTTCACCATGACGAAAAAACCCACCATCAACACGGAACAAGCTTTGGACTCATCACAGTCGAGACGGCGCTATCCGGCTGCATCGGATAGCCCGCCAAATGGGAGACCTTGGACGTGCAGCTCTGCTCCGCAGCGGCCGTGTTGTCTGGCAGCAGAGCGACGCCCAGCATGCGCCCATCACCGGGAACGCGGCGGATACACTCCTGCCACTGCCGGGCGAACAAACACGGCGGCGACGCGAGGAGCGGCCGCGCCAGATTGCCCGTCAGACGGCGACGAGCGACCTCGCGCCGTCGCGGCGTCGGGTCACGCAGCCCCGCCGCTCTCAGCGGCGGCGGGGTCCGGCCGCACCGGTCCGGCGCGGCGTAACAGGGCTCACTAAGTTCATCTGTAGTCACAGGTGCGGCACAAACGCAGCGGGCCAGTTGTCGGGAGTCTGCAGATGTAGCGCTGCAGACGACGCGCTGCAGACGAGTACTGCGCGGCCGCGACGTGTGCACCGCGTGCACACGTCGCGTGTGACCGGGTGTTCACGTGCAACGCCCGCAGGCGCTGCACGTGTGAACACTCCGGCAGACGTGTGGAGACACTTCGGGAGACGCGTGGCCAGGAGGCCGAGCCAACCGGGAGAGGCACGCGCCACATCACCGCTGCCACCCGAACGTGTCATTAGTCTGCGATTACCTGTCATTCTGCGGACGCTGACAGTGACCTGCTGGCGGCGACGACGTTCGCACGTCGCATCAAAAGCCCATTGTTTGCGGACGTCGGCTAAAGACGATGGTGACATACAATCGGGAATGTGCGCTTGGAAACAAACGAGAAAAATGGCCCCAAGTTGGCCACGGATGTGTGTTCTCTCTCGGAGCATTTGTGTCCGACAACGCGGCAAGAAGCTCTCCTTCATGCACTAGAAGTATTCGACGGCTGCTGTGAATTGTCTACTTGCGTTTATGGACACATTCAGTTATTCTTGCATCGCTACAACTGGATACCATGGATCCTCAATCGTAATTGGTACGTATCATAAACAGTTGTGCAGCGTGCGTGCAAGGTGAATGAATGCATCATCGTTCAACGATGGGTTCGGGATGATTCGTCGTGCGTGCCATAGCGCAGCAGCAACAGCGCTCCCTGAAGTGATCCTGGCTCACTTCAGATCACACGCCCGTCACAACGCAAACCGTGGCTCGCCACCGGCAGGAAACGTGAGACATTGCACATACCCAGGGGTCACCCAAGGGTGACCGGCAACATTCCAGGGAACACCGAAGACTCAAGAAGAGAGAAGCCGCAGTTGAAAAGGCATTCCGGCCTTCCAGCCGGCTACAAACGACGCCATCGATGACCTTCCTGCTGGCTACAGACGCTCTCATAAAGACATACAGACATAAAAGATTAGTGCAAGTATGAGCCGCAAGGGCCCTTCTTGGTTGCACGCTGTACACTGAACCAGTTGCCACCAAATCTGTCAATCAGCCCTCCCTGTAATACTGAAAAGCAAGCCCTCTATTCTTATGATGATTGTCTATGCTGTTTTTAAAGATGCTCAATGTGCTGCTACTGACAATGTTTTCTGGCAGCTGGTTCCAGTGTTCTACTACCCTGTTGGTGAAGAAAGTCTGCCTTAACCTTGTTCTGCTGTGGTTAACTTTAATTTTGAATTTATGACCTCCAATTGCATCATTTCTGTTCAATTCAAACATTTCCCCAAGATATCCCCTATCGATGACCTTCCTGCGGGCTGCAGATGTGTCGCTATCTGTGACCTTCTGCTGGCCGCAGGCTGGAACAGTAGCCAGCTCTTCGTCACAGGGCCGCACAGTGTCATCAACAAAAGTGTCAATGTGATCTCCCAGAGGCTAGGTATAACTGGAGCACGACCCGTTCAGCCCGCCAGAAGTTAGCCTTGAACAGCTGGGAGGTTTCCTCCCCTATGCTGGTATTGGTTAAGGTTGGTACGTAGCCAGAGGCAGGTACAGGTGGCGCTGGCGACGTATGTCCCCTCACCCTGGAGGGTGGCGCCCCTCCGGCAGAGAAAAGACGCACTCGGAAAGGTTCGCGAGTACACCCTCTCCGTCCGTCTCAATCAACATTTTTTTTAGCCAGAGGCGCCTTTCGGAGAGAAATGCGATTACAATCAGGCGCCATCCTGCGATAAAAATGTGCCCCATCAATGTACTGGAGTGTCCTCTGCCCCAATCAACATAGTCCCAGCCGATTGTGCCCCTCAAGGTACTGTTGAGTTGGTGCTCCTTTGAAAAAATGTCTCCTTTCCGGACGAATACCTCTCACCCAATGACAATTCCTGGACCCGTTCCTTTGCCCACCTAATAGCAGGAGGTATCTGGTATTGATATTTGTTAATCCCACATTGATATGTGAATCGGGTTATGCTGATGACGTTCACGTTATCTTACCATTTGGGTAGGACCTATTTTGGCACGTTAATTGCTGGTGACTTTGCCCCTGCGGTGAGTGTATTTTTCTAGTAAACCACACCCAATGCAGTTTGTGTTAAACCAACCAGAAAATATATGGAAATGATATAATATGCGTAATGACGTAGCACCTTTCAAAGGGCATAATGGATAATTGAACCGGCAAGTATGAATATAAAACAAAATACTACAGCAAGGAAGTACCTTGCCATAGACAACGTATTCTGAACACTGCGAGGGTTATGATACCGCACACCAACCCCACTGCCATGTTGGTGTGCTCAAAATCGTAAAAGTACATATATGCATAGCTAACGCATAAACCGTGGAAGCTACCTCACCCCACCCCGAGGTGGTCTGAACCGCGGTAACACAAAATCAATTATGATATGCTCAGCTAACCCTAGCCTAATCTAGCATAATCTGACCTGACCTGACCTGACCTAAACAGACCTCACTTAATCTGATCTTCCCTACCCCTTCCCAACTTAATTTCCATTCTCCTCATAGCACAGCTGTATTTCCCTGCGTACATCTTGAATCATATTTATATGCAAAATCCCTACCACGATAGCTTGGCTGGTGTCAGAGCAACTTGGATACGAAGCCCGGCGCCGGCCGCCGACGACCACCGCCCAATCCCTTGTCTGTCCAGTGAGGCGCCGCACCGGCGTACCCGGCAGCTTTGTCATGACTGATCTGACCCGCACCCCTCTGCCACAGTCACGGTCATGACTGACCTGACCCCCGGCCCCTCTGCCACAGTCACGGTCATGACTGACCGAACCCTCAGCCCCTCTGCCACAGTCACGGTCCTGACTGATATAACCCTCAGCCCCTCTGCCACAGTCACGGTCCTGACTGATATAGACCCTCAGCCCCTCTGCCACAGTCACGGTCCTGACTGACCTTCCCCCGGCCCCTCTGCCACGGTCACGGTCATGACTGACCGAACCGGGCCCTCTGCCACGGTCACGGTCATGACACTGACCTTACCCCGGCCCCTCTGCCACGGTCACGGTCATGACTGATCTAACCCCCGGCCCCTCTGCCACAGTCACGGTCATGACTGTCCTGACCCCGGCCCCTCTGCCACAGTCACGGTCATGACTGACCTGACCCCCGGCTCCTCTGCCACGGTCACGGTCATGTCTGACCTGACCCTCAGCCCCTCTGCCACAGTCACGGTCATGACTGACCTGACCCTCAAGCCCTCTGCCACAGTCACGGTCATGACTGACCTGACCCCGGCCCCTCTGCCACGGTCACGGTCATGACTGACCTGACCCCCGGCCCTCTGCCACAGTCACGGTCATGTGACCTGACCCCCGGCCGGCCCCTCTGCCACAGTCACGGTCATGACTGACCTGACCCCCGGCCCCTCTGCCACGGTCACGGTCATGACCGCAGTGCTTGACCCCGGCCCATCTGCCACAGTCACGGTCATGACTGATCTAACCCTCGGTCCCTCTGCCACAGTCACGGTCATGACTGACCGAACCCTCAGCCCCTCTGCCACAGTCACGGTCATGACTGATCTAACCCTCAGCCCCTCTGTCACAGTCACGGTCATGACTGACCTGACCCCCGGCCCCTCTGCCACGGTCACGGTCATGACTGACCTGACCCCCGGCCCCTCTGCCACAGTCACGGTCATGACTGACCTGACCTCCGACCCCTCTGCCACAGTCACGGTCATGACTGACCTGACCCCCGGCCCCTCTGCCACGGTCACGGTCATGACTGACCTGACCCCGGCCCCTCTGCCACGGTCACGGTCATGACTGACCTGACCCCGGCCCCTCTGTCACAGCCGCGGCCTGACCCTGACGCAGCTGTGGACAGAGATGTCCAGTGTGGACGTCTCCGACACTGAACTCGGCCGCAGCTGCCCGTCGGCCCGCGAGATCGCCTGTCAGCCGAAACAGTTCAGGTCGGTGGACTCTCGTAAACTAGTGGCGACGCAGCTGTTCTTTGTGCTTTGTGACACCGTCGACTTTGTTCTCGAATTCCCTCGTCTTTCACAGGGTAGGTGCGGTTGTCTTCCGACCACGCGCCGACATGGTCAGCAACATGCTTAGCGCTGTTTTACATCAGTGGTCGCTTTCTGTGGAGCAGTGGCAAACTCGTTATGGAAAGAAAAGTGCCTCTGATACAGTGATGAACTGGGAATTTATCTGCTGGGATGATCCCACCTTTGGTTGTTTTTTACGTCACCAACAGAAAATGAATGATGAAAAGATAAGTCGTCATGCAATGTCACCGTCAGATAGCTTGCTTGCGAGGCCAACATCATTCCCAGTTCTGGCTTGGAGCACATACACTGTAAGATTACTCATGATTTGCCGTATAAATACTACATATATATAGGTATATATATATATATACCTATATATAGATATATATATATATACATATATATATATATATATATATATATATATATATATATATATATATATATATATACAGATAAGGGTGTGTGTAAGTACGTATGCATGTGTGTACATTCATGTGTCATACACCCAGTCATAGGTTTGGAATGCACGTAATTTGCCTGCGAAGTCGTGATTCAATTCCATTTCCCCTCGCTGTCCAGCGGAACCTCACTTTCTACAGCACGTGGAGCCGGTTTGTGCGGATACTGTGTGATTCCACGGGCCATTAAGGCCACCCAATGTGACCCGTGCGACGTGGGGAACAGTTGTGTAACCACCCACTAGGCGTGCCACACGACGGGCACCGTTATTGCGCCGTTCCCACGGGCCAGAACGACAGCTCAACCTGTCGGCAGTCACGTGGTGTTCAAACTGAGGCATTAGCTGCGGCGTGGCCACGCTCCGGGCCCGGCCGGCCGCCTCTCACGTGGCGCGGCCGCGGCCGCGGTTTGGCGCCAGTTTCGCCACGCTGCCGCCAGCAAAAGCAGTTGCAGGTGCACCTGCTATGCGGACACAGCCCACTGGAGTGCTGAGGAAGAGCTTTTTGTAAAGGCTTTCTGACCGTCATGTGGAACCGACAAATGATGAGGCACTTTTATGCCTCGATGTGCCGCTTTATGGCGACGATTGTCTGTGCGGACAAAACTAAATTGAATCGGAAAGCTCCAGGTGATCATTTGTTTGTCATGTCATTAACTGCACAGTTCAATCGACAAATTCTTGTTCGGGTTAAAACAGTTGTGCTATAGAACAATTAGCACAAATCAGAGTTATAGCTTCCCCTGCTTTCGGTGGGACTTGGGACCAACCATCTTTCACTTTGGCCCACCACGTCTTGCTCTTTTGTCAAGGAACCCTTGAGGTTGCGCCCCATCAACTAAATTGGCAGCACTCATTGCCTCCATGAAGTGGGCGTCCCCTATAATTTTGGAACTTGTCACACACATAAATATATAAATATATATGCATACATATATATGTATATATATATATACATATTTATCAAATAGTATATATGAACAGATGAGAGTGGTACACACCCTACTATGCATTGTCGTTCTCCACAAATCGCTTTACGAGAAATTGAGCTTGTCACAAAACTCGTGGCAGAAACAAAATATAGGAAAAGAACTGTGCATTCGGTAATCAACTTTTCACAAGTTCACTTTCATCGAATTCAACTTCACCAAAGGTATTGAGGTGATAATAAAAAAAACTATGAACCAATTTTCCATTGTTGTCCACATTCTTGACGTCGCAAACTGATAAAGAGCTGGGGCTGAATACACGATGGTGTTTACATAAGTTGTTGATGATGGCGTTTGCATATGTTGTTGGCGATAGCGTTTGAAAATGATGACTGTATGTCATTAGCTTGTCATTTATGATACCTTTATGGGCAGAGCATACAATAACCTACGCGTTTTGAATCTATATTTGCCTCCCTTTAAGAACTCGCTGTTTTCAGATCGCTGGACGGGACCTGCAACAACGTGCAACACGCCTTGTGGGGAAGTCGTCACTCGGCCTTCTCTCGTCTGCTGACCCCGGCCTATCAGGACGGTACGTACTGGATCATCACCGACATAGCCAAAGGTTATGTACCGCATCAACCCGAACATAGCAAGACGGTACGTACTGCATCAACAACGACATAGCCAGAGGTTACGCACTGCATCAACAACGACATAGCCAGAGGTTACGCACTGCATCAACACAGACATAGCAAGAGGGCACGTACTGCATCAACTCGAATATAACCAGAGATTACGTACAGCATCAACCCTGACATAGCAAGTCTGTGCGTACTACATCAACTATTATACATCAATACGGCGTGACTCATATTAGCCCCGACATAACAAGACCATGCGTACTGCATCAACCCAGACATAGCAAACGGTACGTTCTGCAGTAACGCTGGCATAGCAAGACGGTGCGTACTGCAGAAACCCTGATGTGTCTTACATGTTCATGCTGCAGCTGTGGCAGTTGCAATGTTGAGGCGTCAAACCAGCTTCGGAGTTTGTGCTCATGTTCATCCGAGGGTGTATTAGTTGACCGGATTAATTCCCAAGGCTGTTTTTAGCAACACCGAGTAATTTTTTGCGGCCATAAACTCCAGGAATACCTGCGAAGTCGTATTCCTTATTCATCTGAGGATCTATTCTGTGGCGACGCCAACACTCAGTTTAAACCCCGCCGGCAAGTTGAACACCATCTCTGAAAATTTGCCCGTAAGTTGGAGAGAACATGCAACAAACCGTCAGACATCCCAGGAGCGTTTTGCATACTGCAACGCAGATGATCCAGAAAACCGGACCGTACGATGACAACTCTGAAGTCCGTCTGATCGTCTGATAACTAAACCGTCACAAGCCATCCACGGCGTCTCGAAGATCATGCCCAACATCACATAAGATACATAGATGTAGACACGCGCACCCACGCACACACATACACACACACACACACACACACACACACACACACACACACACACACACACACACACACACACACACACACACACACACACACACACACACATACACACACACTCACACACACACACACACACACACACACACACACACACACACACACACACACACACACACACACACACATACGTGTTTGCCGTGACTACCGAGGACTATGGCCTGGCCGTCACTAACGAGGACACCCCTTAGTTTTCACTAGAGAAGCATCAATTTTTATCTGTCATAGAGCAAGATCTGCCGAGTAAGATAGGGGGTGGATTTGGGAGAAAACTTCCAATCGTCGGCCTCCAATGTGATTTGGAATACCGAGGACATCCGCAAAACCGAGGACATTGTGGCGTCGTCTCCATGTTCACCATGCATGTTTATCGTCAATACCGAGGACTATCGCCTGGCGGTCAGTAACGAGAACTCCCTCTGACATCAGAGAGCAGTGTGTGTGTGGTATGTGATAATTGATGCGTCTGTGCGGTGTTTTGAGTGTCGGTGATAATCGCCTGGGTGAGGTCTAATTAACCCGCGCCGTCTTTACGGTCAGATCCTCACACCCCGTCTCGGGGGGATAGTAACCCCCTCTAAAATCCAAGCTAGGCGTCACACGGAAGCGAAAGAGATGTCATCGGAAAGCGCTCGACGAGTAGGGTCCGGATCCGCCCCACAGAACAATTACCCCCTAAAAGTGACGTAACTAGGGGGATAGATTTTCACGACTTTTCACGACTTACATGTTTTTGGCTCTGTGGATATTCGAGAAGAAAATTATTTGGAATCAGAAAAGGACAGCGAAATTTACCAGCGCCACAACAATTTTTACCCCAATTTTTTTTTTTTTTTTTTTAAATTTCGTAATTTTGAGTTTTCAAGTTTTATTTAATTTTCATTTTATAGCAGGTAGAGCAGACCGAGAAACGTTGTTGAAAGTCAACTTGCATTAATAAAAAATGCTTACTCTAGCCAGAATATCATATTTGAAGTGCAAGAGGCAAATCTGGAAAATGTATGTGTAGTCAAAAACGGAAATTGAAAATTCCTCTCGTACGTTTTGTTGCACCTATAAAAATAGGAAAATGTTGAAAGTTTGAACAAAATATCTGTATCTGTTAAAGCGTGACGACTGATTGAACTTTTTTTAGGTGACCTCACTTGACCTTGACTAACTTGTTGACCCTACATGACCTCACTTAAAAATTTTGCCGTAACATGCCAAATTGATGTGGAAAAAGGTATACAAAATTTTGGCGCGCTGCCCCGCGCTGTTGGTTCACTATCCGCGAAAAACTTGAGGTGGAGGCCGTTGACCGTAGCCAGGTTTACGCTCTGGGAATTCTGCGAACCGCAAGGGCTATCAGTCCAGTAAAGGTTAAGCCCAAAGTTGTCAATGTCATACGGTTTTTTGTTAGGAGCGTAGAAAATGTACTTTGCTCGATTCGGATTTGATTTGAATTCGTAACGAACTTGCCGTTTTATAATTTAGTCGTGCAACTGTATCACCATTGTTAGCTTTGATCGTGGACGCCGCCACTTCTGAGGCATTTGGGATCCATGCTCCATCTGCCATTACTTGATAGGGTCTGATCAATTTCGGGAAAATGCGGTATTTGACAAAAAACATGACAGTGGAAGCCTGACGCCAACATTTGGGTGGGTCCGGTTCACTGGAGGATACAGCTAACCAATTGACGGGCCAAACCGCCCCATTTTCATTGCAACCTACAACAAAAATCATGGATGGAGAAGTTAGAAGAAAAACAATCTTTAGTGTGGCCCAACACGTGGATGCAGTGTGGTTCTAATTTGGTTGATAAAACCCTCCTCACATGGCCCCACGTTGAGAGAACAAAGTGTTGGTGGGGCGGAGGTAAATGTGGTCGGACTGGAGACTACACCAAAGATGTAGGAAACTCAGTCTTCGCATATGGCCTCATTTTTTCTTGGATTTATTGCACTTCACATTGAACTTGGGAATTAACGACATGAAAATCTACAGAAATCATTACAAATGATGAATACTTGACGGCAGTAGCGATGACTGAGCATTGCACAACTTTAGGTCCCGTCCTTTGTGCACAAGGGTGTTCCCCTGACAGTCAAATCAAAAATCCTTCTGGATGCATCTTTGCTTCCAATTGCCCTTTATAACGTAAGCATGCATACAAAATTGCACGTCGATCCAACAAAATGTAGAAGTGACGACACAGGTAGTCTATTTGCTACCGTAGCCTACGGGTTCGAAATAAAAAGGCTCGTGGTCCCGTAGCAGGTTTTATACAAGAGTGCTGAGAAATCGACTTTAACACATTATGTGTATCGAAGTTTCGTCGGTTTTTAGCGAACCTGTGAACGTTCCATGGCTTAAATTGTTGCGTCATCTGCTTGGTTTCAGATCCTCGTTCTAGGTAGTCACAACGTACACTATGCACGACAAAACGTGTGCATAGCGGTCATGGGTAAAGGCGGACAGCTGTCCCCACGGCATGCTTCCTGTTGCGCACAATGGATGTCGGCAACTGGATGAGCCCCAGCACAACCCCACTGCATGTGCCGATTTTGGGGCATGTTTTCTGAAATTGCTCGCGATATCGCGCAAGGTGCAAGAACAAGTGGATAATTTAGCAATCGTAATTCCTGCAACTTGTATAGGCATACAAAAAAGAGATGAAACGTGAATGTATATGATCTATCGAGGTAATTTCTTTAGCCATCTTATTAATAAAGTTGCAACGAGCCAGGATCCCTGGATATAAACCTTGTAAGGTGGAGTGACAACAAGCGAAATTTGTGACGACGTCTATAGTGTGTCGGATCGACACAATTATGTGGAAGAATTTGTCTTGCTAATGATGATCAAAGCAAAAAGTAACCCTAAGGATTTAATTTTCCGGTTGTTTGTTTCGGTTGTTGTAATTTTCGTTTATTGTGACACCTTATTGCGCATGTAAATATTGGTATTTTCTTTAGACATGCCGGTTTCGGCGCATTCTACGTGGGTTCTTCAGAGAATTGCAAATGAAATCAGAGGGCTCTGCTGATGTTTGTATGCGTTTCATAGTAGCTGTATCATTGCCACGCGAAGTCTTTAAACAAAGGCACCACCTTCAGAATTTCGCGTTTAAGCAAAGGAAGCTCAGCTGACTGATTTTGTTTCGTTCAGGCGCACGCGAAACGCACAGAAAGGTAAACGTCTGGTTTGAACAGGCTTCTATGGATAATATTGCATCCTCCATAGTTTGGTGTGCTCCTATAAGAACACATCATATTTAGCAATGTTTGTGAGTCTCGAAAAGTCAGGATTACCAAGCCCAACGTGTTTTTGTAAGCAAAATCATGGTGTCTAGAATTAAGAACAAGCAAGGTTTGGCGCCAACATGCCCACTGCAAAATCGTCCTGTGCTTAGGCTATTGGAGCGATCTGGATGACGCTGCGCACTTTCATGGGGCTACTCAGCACCAGAGGTTCTAAATAGAGGGAGGGGACACTTGGGCATGTGCCCCCCAAATCCAAAGAAGTGTGACGACTCCCTGACCGGGGAAAAACACCCACGATAGACTACAATGCACCACGTCCCCCAATCGTTCAGCATATTATTTTTCAAGCTAAAGATATCCCTATCAGGGGAATAGGTGCCCTCTTTAGACGAAGAGTGGCTATTGAGAGGAATAAATGTCCCTTTTGTATGTACCGGTGTACCCATTCACCTTCCTCAGCTCAGCAAATTGTCAGTCTAAGGCCCCCACCCCCTACGGATTTTATCAGTGGCTCCCATCCGAGGAAATGGCGCCCCTCCAAACGATTCCAAGCACCCCTAATTACAATGAGTTGTACGCCTTGATGAAAGAACAGCATGGTTCGAGGTTGGCATTGGCATGTGGTAATTACCCCGAATGGTGGCTCTTTGAATGTTTGGGAACATTTCTGTGCTTGTCCCGTTTGGAGTCAAGGGCCGACGATCTTGTCATCAAATTTGTTTCAAGATATGCAAAATCAGATATATATGAACGTACTACAGTTTCGTGTCAATGTGTCACCTCATTCGGCAGCTATCCCGGGAAAACCTGAGGAGGTGGGGCGGGACTCTCGAGAATCTCACCCTTGTCCAGAGAGAGTACTACATGAACGCAATGCCAGTATTCCATTACAAGCATAAGTAAAAGATAAGCAGTGGTTTTCTACGCTTCCTCGAAAAGTTAACTTGTAAAATATACGAATTGCATGACCTCTTTTGTGCACCATGCTGCTAAATATGCGACAACATGTCTTCACTTACTTGTAATTTGGGTATAATCGTCGTCATTTTGTTATCAAATGAGCCTCTGGGAAAATAGTATGGTTTTAAATGGATAAAGGGACCTTCGCTAAATGCATGAGTGATTTTATTTCGTTGGCGGGAGTACCCCCAATATCATTATGTCTTACACAAACTAATATGAGATAATACATTTTCTCCCAAATATTTTACTTTTATTGGAAAACCAGCTCCAAACGTTCCAGATAGCAATCAACGTATCAACAGCTGGAATACATTGTGTAGTGTTATATAAAAAAATCGAAAAGGCTTAACTGGTTGGGTCAATCCTGGCTTCTTCTGTTTCTCCAAGTCATGATGTTCGCAGTATTTAATAACATCCGGTAGATTTCGCAAGTTAGAACCAAAAAATGTTCCTCAAACTGGGCTCGTTCAATTTGAAAGACCATTATTCACGTACTTCCCATGACACTCCGAAATATATTTGACAAGGCCTTAGCCACTACTATAGAAATTATTTAGTACACAACTCTATATATTCTTAACCCGCGCCGTCTCTCCGGTCAGAATCTCACACCACGTCTCGGGGGGCGGGGAGGATAGTAACCCCATCTAAAATCCAAACTAAACGTCGCACGAAAAAGAAAGAGATGTCACCGGAAAGCGCTCGACAAGCAGGGTCCAGATCCACCCCTGAAAAGAATTTCCCCCAAAGGTGACGTCACCAGGGGGGCTAGATTTTCATGACCATTCACGACTTGCATTATGTTTTTGGCTCTGGTGAGTTCATTTTGGGGGATAGATGAAAACAAAAAATGATTTAGAATGAGAAAAAGACAGCGAAATCGACCAGGGCAATACATTTTTCTTGCCCCCCCAAAAAAAAAAAAGACATTTTTCGAAATGTCAAGAGTTTCAGTTTTCAAGTTTTCCTTAGTTTTCCTATTCCAATGGGTAGAGCAGACCGAGAAACGTTGTTGAAAGTCCACTTGCCCTAATCAAAATGCTTACTTTAGCCCAGAATCTTCTATTTGAACTGCAATTGGCAAATATGCAAAATGAAAATATATATATATAGTATGTATATGTATATGTATAGTCAAAAACAACAAAAATATAGATATGTTTTGTTGCATCCCTAGAGATAAGCAAACTCTGAAAGTTTCATTAAAGTACCTGCTTCCGTTAAAGCGTGACGACTGGTTTAACTTTTTTGGAGGTGACCTCACTTGACGTGGACTAACTCGTTGACCCTAGAAGACCTGACTTCAAAATTTTGAAACAGCATGCCAAATTGACGTGGGAAAAGGCATCACAAATTTGGGTGCGCTGCCGCCGGCCGTTCGTTCACTATCCGCGAAAAACCTGAGGGGGGCGGTTGAAGACCCCTCCCCGAGACGGACGGGTTAATACTCTGCGGATCATCCTCTTTCGTATTCATGTTATCACTCCACAGCTGTGCGATATGAAAACACCGCGCTTCCTTTTGCTTCATTTATGTAATCTACGATCATGTTGGCCAGTTCTGGCCAGAAGAAAAGGGAAAATTCCTTCCAAAATCCAGAAGCGGAAGGAGCTTTGTTCTTCATCATGCCTTAGAGCATATATAGATTGCCTTCACTTGTTGACTATTACAGGAGTTCTTTCCATTTTGTATAATTCGGGAAAATCTATAGAAGCCAGATAATCGTTGATTCGCCGGTCGCTATGATCTGCATGACATGTTGATTCATAGTTTATAGTTAAGTAAGCAATGCATTGTAATATTAAAAAATGTCTGCTGTCGGAAGCTAGCTGCCTGTCTTCTGTTTTCAAAACATTGATGTGTCCTTAGTATTTCATTGGGCACACATACCGAAGAAGCATTTTGTAGGTATCTAACCCTCCTTTATCCATCTCAATCTAGACCATAACTAGCAGGTCAAAGATTAATGTTCCTAGAATGCATTTGCTCGATAACGAATAGTTGCGTATGGTTGGCAGAATCGTTGGTGGCGTGTCGTTGGTGGTGGTAGTTGCATATTCGTTGGTAGAACTGACGACAATAGCAGTCAATCCCATATTGTTGCAGTCATGTAATGTACTTTCTTCTTTTCTCCTCTGCACGATCTTTTCTTTACGGCTTCTGATTCTACTGACTCGAATGGCACTCGTGGTCATTTCTCAATTCAAACGCCAATCGTAAGCATTGCTCCGTTTATGCTGTCGCTAGCATAATTCATTTTTGATCTCTACGCACACTGCAAATGAAAAATCATCTTCGAGAAGGGTATTGTTATGTCACCATAATATAGGTCTCATCGCATATGCGGACAGTATAATTTTTGAATGCATAGGCTGTGGTCCGTACACTGTAACTTATGTAGATATTCAATCTCACAACTATTGCATTTGGGTGCTGAAGCATATAATTGCCGCCCAAATTCGAATATCACAAAGGTGCATCACATTTTAACTAAACTGATATTCGTGGATGTTTGCCATGAAAAAATCCCAGAATTGCCAGGATTATCTGGCGGCGACGAAACTCCGTTCAATTAATTCAGCAATCAACAAGTGGTTACATGTTCAGCAATATTTATGTGTTGCGTCATGCATAGTGATGCATACCGATGCATGCATCCTGATCCATGTGTCCTGAAAGCCAGGTATTTATGTTCGCTTCTATGCTTAGGCGGACATTTGGTCAGGATACACTGAATTTCAATTATTTTTAGTTTATGCTGACAAAATGGCCAGCCGAAATTAAACCTGGTGTATTTTGATGGGACATGTTCAGATCTGAGTGTAAACCGAAATCAGTGCATGATAGCCGAAGCCATGCATACACCAACATGACTACTTAAAAGATTCCTGATCGGATCCCGTTCTTCGGATGTGGTCATTTATTCACTGCATACATATACATACTATTCACTGACAACAACCTACATACATATCCGTTTTTCGTCTGGAAGCTGACATTATTAAAGCGCGTGGTATTATCCCGACGTACTTAGGCGAATATTTTATATCATGCAATTAACAGGTCATTTCTGGCTGTGCTTAGTCAGACATGAAGCTACCTTGCCACAGGTGTGCATAACATTTTACTGAAACAATATATATATATATATATATATATATATATATATATATATATAAGTAGTGATATATATATATATATATATATATATATCACTATATATATATATATATTTTATATATAAATATATATATATATATATATATATATATATAACTACTTATTGACTTAACACACTTCATTTTCACTCGCCAGAATACGGAAAGGCGGCGTATTAATGCCTCCTTTGTGGATGTGGGATGATGGTGAAGCATCATGTGGAATCGTTCAGCTCTTACCACACTTTTTGTTCGCTTAACTTTAACCCTCGCACGTTCAGGAGCGCATCACATTGCCACCCATTTTTGTGACCGCGGAACAAACGTCACTGGTTAGCATGTGGCCTCTTAGTGTAACTCGCGGGGAGGGGTCTTATTTTTGCGATGCTCGTACTCTCGACTAGAGTTTCCACTTTCTGGCGCAGTGGCAAGACACGGCAACCCGTAATCCTGGGAACATGAGCCTTTTGCTGTACAATGCCATAATCTTCCGTGCCACTGCCGTGCCAGTGTCGGTACCCCTAGTAATAAAATTAAAGCATATGTCCAAAATTGTCTTGATGTTGAACTGAATTGTCCAAGATTACCAGGAAAAAGGGCTTAACCAATGATGTGTGGAATAACTTTGAAACGTAGAGACTGATCCGCTGTCAATGTGTGAAATGTTTTGCATCTCTGGTATTGCTTACTTTCGTCATCAATCATGATTTCCCTCGTTGTTTAGATGGTCCCTTTTATCCCCATGCTTTTTATGTGCCATCATCCAGCTTGCTGTGCCATGTGTCGTGCGGTGCCAGAACCTGCTGTGCCCGTGCTACGTCTCATGCCAGTGTTTGGAAGAAAAAAGTGAACAACTCTATTCTCGACTCTTATCGGGTCATCCATCAGTGGCCTAATCGGGGGAGTGACATGTAACCTAGAACACTATTGAGGGATATAATCCCTCTGTACCCATATTCAGGTTTAATAAATAATTAGCGACAACATTGCGTGCAAAATACCAAAGGCAAATTACCATTTGAATCTGATGACATCACATGGGCCATTTTTTGTTTCTTAGCTTTACCCTAGCCATTTCTCTCTTCACTACAGGTTAACTTATGGCTGTATCGTAAACGGTTTGTGAGATATAGTGAATGCACATTTAAAAACTGCACTAGATGAAGTCACCTGAGTTTGGTGTTCCCAAACTTGGCTAAGTTAGTGGACTGCACCTCAACATTTGACATGCAATGTGTTCATCAATTGTCGGGTTATATGATAAATTATCGAAGTGATTCGGTTAGACGGATTATGAGTTATTTCAGAAACCTTAGGAGGGTCTAATTAATCCCTTCATCAGTGAGGTCCAAGCTATATTAAGATATTCATTTGTTACCCGAAGTATACAAATGGGTATTAATCGCGACAGCTGATCACATGCACCACGCTAGCTTTCTTTTCGCTTCGCTAACATTCTCCGTTTGTAAATATTTGGAGAAGTAAACCACATCTGTCAAATTTCTGGATAAGGTGACAAAATGCAATGCAATGCAATGTAATGCAATGTAACGCAAACTCCATCAGTAAACTTTCCGTCTCCTTTATGTCAGTCTACTGACGTGAAACCTAGCTCCTTCACTTTTATTCGGCGACTACTCCGATGGACCATAGCACTAGATGCAACGGATGCCCTCACCAAATAACTTAAATCTCCCCATGCCATTGCATGCCTGACGACGGATACTGGATGCGGGTAGCGACGAACACAGCCCAAAGCGGTGGTCTATGCCCTGTTGTGTTCAGCTCCATTTATAAAGAACTGAATTAACCGAATCGGCCGTCGAATTGGCCGCTGAATGCCACGTTGCATTTGACAGGCAATCAGCATTTTAAGGCTGGTTTGCCGACAAACACGAGGAGCAGTGCTTATGAACAATCCGCCACGCTATTGCGTGCTGAAATGTGCATGGCACATTTTGGCAGTGTCAGGGGTACTTCCTGCCGTCCCCCCTTCCCCGGTTCATGCATCCCTGATCACAGTACTGACATGCACTCGCCTGGACAGGTCCATTACGAGGTGTGTGACCTCAGCATCTGACAAGGAATCGTGATTCATACATTTGAAAGTGCCAGACACATTCATCATGTCGGCCCAAGGAATGGTAAAGTCGTTACCACTGGCGTTACGTTTCAGAAGTATACTCTTGTTAGTTGTTCGCGTTCTTTCGCCTACGTTAGCAAATGCCGTGGCCTAATAGTGACCACGACGCAAGAAATCTGAAGTTCCTTGTCCGCTACAGCATCTCCACACTTCATGATGCGTCCTGCCACATCAGTCAATGTAAATTATGAGGTTAAAGTTGATGGAACTGAATGAACAGATGTGCCTGCGCCTTCCACTTCATCAAAATTAAAGACGAGGTGACAAAAATGGCCCTGACAATGAATACTTTCACTCAGTTTTTGAAATTCACACTAATCTCCATGGTAAATTGTGTTGTGTTGAGGGACACGGGAGACTCTTAAACCGACCCGGAACGACCTCTCTCCGATACAAGAGGCAACTGACACAGAAGGCTCCTCACAGACACAAGGACTACCATG